>VZTO01012318.1:313549-457653 GCA_013400615.1 Syrrhaptes paradoxus
GAGATTTAGACTAGACATTAGGAAGAAATTTTTCACTGTGGGGGTGGTGAGGCACTGGAACAGGTTGCCCAGGGAAGCTGTGGATGCCCCATCCCTGGAGGGGTTCAAGGCCAGGCTGGATGAGGCTTTGGGCAACCTGGGCTAGTGGAGGGTGTCCCTGCCCATGGCGGGGGGGGTGGAACTCCATGATCTCTAAGGTCCTTTCCAACCCAAACCATTCTATGATTCTGTAAGATACTGCCAAGAGAAATTCTGGGTAAACGTACAGCAATAACTGGTTGAGTTTTATGACCTTTAAAGCTTTCAAGTCAGGCCAATTTTAAGAGCTGCCATTCCATACTTGCCTTAGTGAAACTGGAAAGATTGACATAAATTTCAGAAAGAGCTGCCAGGTTCTCACTATTTAGTAAAGCATTAGTATAAATGGATATTCTTCAACAGAAGTTTATCAAAATTCTGGTACTTCTAAACTTCAAAAGACTCCAGTCTCTTGCATACCAAACTGTAAGGAAACAAAATTTCAGGCTTTCCAGTTTGAAAATTGCACATTTCAAGGAGCATGGCAATGCCTTAACTCTAATTTCTCTAAGGCAACTCACTGGATTAGGAATTATCTTCTGTTTTCACAACTGGGAAATGCAGAGGACACCTGTGTGAAGCTGTGATAATGTATGTGGCTTTATGTTTCTATTTACTGGATAGAAAATTTATTCCAAAATTGTGTTCTTTATCCAGGATTTAAAAATATTCCGCATATAAGAATCTATAGATAATTTGTAGGTAAATAAATTTCTGTTTCAGAGAAAAATACTTACTCTACATGTGTTAATGGCATTAGCTGAAGACACTTTCAGGTTATTTAAAATCATGGCAGTATTCTGTAACAGTTTTAAGAACTTTTTTTTTCATAGTATGTGTAGGTATTGACTGCTAGCATTTGTCGTGTCCGGTAGTAAATTTGAAATTAGGCAATCTCAATCAAGAATATACATTTTTCATTTAAAATCTTTTTGGTATAAAATATTAGAACATGCACAAAATTAATCTATGGGCAATGAGAAGGTATATAAGTATCATTTCAAGAGTATTTGCACATTTGGACCCCCTTAAGAAATCAGTTTTTGAAGACAAAGATTATCTGATACTGTAACTATATGTGGTATTTTGACTTTGTATGCAAGTATCAGTTCTACAAAGGGACATCTAACAGCACAGCAAGCATGCCTTTGCAATTAAATGATCTTTCACAGTACAGCTTATGGAAATATGAGATACAGCTCAAACTGTTCAGTAAAGAATGCCGTTCTTGTTACTCTTTGTTTTAACAGGCTGTAAAATAAATGCAGTGTAGGAGATATTTTTACAGCCAGAGCTTGTGATACATGATATGGATGGTTGTGCTGGGAAGAAAATGCCAAAATTATGTACTTCAAACACCCATCACGCTTCTCAGAAGGGTTACATGCATAAAACCATCTAAATCCTGTGCTGTCTTTAATGGAACAGGACTGGCTGCTCCTCTGGTGTTTACAGCATCAGCCCTAGTAAATGCCCAAGTATGTATGGTTCAACGGTGAAATACTGCCAGATTTGTTCATTTGTAGCCATGTGCAAGAAGGGCAAGGAACAAAGTGTTTGAAAACAGCATGAAATAGGCAGGGAGTACCAGCACCAGAAAACACACGTGTGCACACACATTAAATGCATTCATGGAGGTGCTAAGGGTGGAAAGAAAGGATGAAAATAATTCAAGTGAGTTAATGGTAGCTGAAGGGACTTAAGCAATGTAATAGATACATTGGGGAGGAAAGTAGTGGTGTGAAGAAATCCGTTAATAAAAGATGAGGAGGGATGAAATTAATGAGAGCTGTGCAGAGACACCACAGCCCTTCTAAGGAGAGGAGCACAAGGCCCAGTTCTGGTATTCTTGTGCCGTACTTCTGTAGTTCCTGGGGATGCTCGGAAGCCACAGTGCAGGGACTGTCGGCAGCACCAAGCAAGGCACTGTTCCCACACACTTACATGGGTGACTAACGGTGAGGAGCAGCTTGTCACACCTGCAGCCCCTAGGATTGTCAAAATGAAATATATGCTCCTGAAGTTACTGGAATAAATGAGTGTTTACAATCAGAACTCTTCATTGGCTTGCTTTTTTTCTTTCTTTCTCTTTCTTTCTTTTTTTCTCTTTTATGTACTCAAGTTATATTTACAAGGTTTTTTTATCTCTGTGGAAACTTTGCATTGCATGCAAAACCAGGACTTTTTCATGCCCATGTACTTCCAGAAGATGGAATTTCATGTAAAACAGCAGCTATCATGGGATGTATTGTAAAAAGTGAGGAGCTGGTAGTGTCAGGTTCCATGGTGCACCCCAGGGTCCTGGTCTTGAGTCAGCCAGACCAGAGAACGGGTCACAGCCATCACAGACCTCCTCCTCCTCCTCACGCACTTGCATTTCCTTCCTGCAGATACAGAGGGGAGGAGGGAAGATGCAGCATTTCTTTCTAGTTCTCAATCTCAGATTCAGCTGTACAGGGGCCAGGATTTGGCCTCAGATCTGGAAGCTGGAAAGCACTCTGTGCTCCCACAGTTGCAGGTTTTTATTGCCTACCTAATGAGGTGGTAAACAGACACAAGTGACAAGTTCTCTCTTAAGTACAATTGCTGAAGGCACAGTCTGTGAGTATATATTTCATTCTTACATGTAGAAATGATGTTTTTCTTTAGAATTATTTATTAAAAAATCAAATAAATCAATCCCCTCCAGCACGCTGAATCCCAGGAAGAAAGTGCTGACCCATCTACTGGGTCCTTAGAAGTGCAGCCCCAAAGGGGCACATACTTGGAGACCTCAGCAGCAGGCTTTTAAATACAAATATTAGACTGAGAGCAGGAAATAAGGAATCAAAAAGTGTTCTCAGCCAAAATAAACACTTTTTTTGGTGAAAACCTTCCCTGCTGTTCTCTTTACTCTTTTTTCCCCCACTGAAACTAATTGCTTAATCTATTTTCAGTAGGTCCTTAGAAACTCTGTTTTCTAGAACTCGCTCTTATCTTGAACTGTTCTGCTTTCTTGTCTTGCATAGACAGAACATCTAATGGACCATATCAGAATGAAAGTCTCATGTTTATACCTGTGCAATTACAAAATTCACATCCTGAAAAGATACTCACTTTTCAACTGTTCACCTAAACATTGAATTCTTCAAAATGCTAATGTGTTATTTTCTTTCTTTTTGACAGCAAAATTTGGAGAGCAATCTCACCAACCTTATTAAGAGGAATACCGAACTGGAAACTCTTTTGGCAAAACTCATTCAGACCTGTCAACATGTAGAAGTGAGTACCAACCTCCATTTGAAACACTTGTAAACTTAATTACATTCACTCCTAGCATGCAAGAATGAAAGTTTAAACTAAAAAAATGACAAGTACAGAACTAAATTAAAATAGTGGCTAAGTGGTTTGGAGCTTTTTCACTAACAAAAGGTATTCTCAATACAGGTCACCTTCTTTGCTTTTCTTCCTATCTCCTGTTAATTATGATAAGTTCATACGACCCCAACCACTGCTATACTTGAACACATCACTCACTATATGTAATATTTTTGGGTCCTTTGTGAAGACATAAATACATGTGTGGACTCAAGTCACACATGAAACATATTTCTCTTCAGAAGAAGAAAGATGCTTACAGGCCTTTGAATTGCATCAGTTCCATATTCCACTTTGAGTATCACAGAAAAATCTTTGTCAGGAAGGGACCTCAATCTGTATTTCCCCCAAACCTGGGGGGGCTTTTTAGATGACCCTCTGGGGGTGCTGCTCTACATGCAAATTAAAATAACTACAGACTAATTCAGCCATGGGACCTGACACAGAGGCCAAAATAGCCTCTTTTTTAGCAAAGTTTTCTTTTTACTTTTTGCCATGCTGCAAGACCCTCTCAGTTCCCTATAGTACATTCAGGTCAATAAAGCCAAAACCACTTTGAACAAAAAGCTTCCATATAATACAAAACTTACAAAAGACAGCATGAGTTCATGCTTTCTGCCAGTAAATATTACACAAATATCCCCATGGTATCAAACTTTATCACCAGTGCTTTCCTTGTCGTCTGTCTCAGACATGAGTCCCAGGTGACACACCAGATACAAAACATTTTCACCTTTCTCCAGGTAAATGGTGGCTGAGAAGCACTGGAAGACTAGGAACAGCTCAATGTCATGAGGCATGTGTGCTTGGTGACAGATATACAGGATTCACTGAGATTCAGCAAGTTCATAATTTACAGTGCTCTCAGTTTTCCTAAGTTCTAAATTTAATTTAAGATGGCATGGGAAAGTTAATGAGGTGGGAAACAGAGGAGCTGGCACAACATAAATATTGCTGATTTAGAGTGAAAGAAGCTTCACACCTCAATCACAGATAAAAGGTATTTTCAGTTGAACAGCAATTACTAGTTACATTAGCAGGTAAAACTTATTTTCACTGCAAAAAATAGTTGGGTTTTCATTTGTATGACAATGTGTAGGTTTCTGTGTAGGACTGTTTCACCTCTGACTGCATTGCTGTTCCTGCAGCAGCCTCATGTATTCAGAGAACGGCACTGCACATTCCTAGCAGGTAGGCAGCATTAAATAACAATTGCTTTGCATGGAAAAGGTTCCACTTTGAGTATCGTTCCTATATATGGGAAGGGAAGCCAGGTTTCTTCATCAGTGCTGCCTAGGGAGCATTCCTAGGGAATCTGAGTGGGGAACGTAGCCTTAATCCAGAGCTTCTGAAACATGGACATAATCTAAGAGGAAGTTAGCTGTGACATGCATTGCTGTGACACAGCCACTGACAGCTCTGCAGAAAGGCACTCTCTTCTTAGAGAAGCCTCATGTTCTTCCTTGTAAAGTCCTGTGGAAGTTCTCCACAGGACTTTTCTGCCTTTTTCAGTCTGAAGTTCAGTCACCTAATTGAGCCCAAAAGCAACTTTTCTTGTGAATTGATTCAAAGTCACATCTTGAAAATTTGGTACCTGCTTAAGTACTTTGTTGACTCTGACAATGGCACATGCCACAGAAAAAAAGAAAAAAAAAAACACAAACACCCAAAAAACCCACCAAAACAAAACCCAAACCAAACAAATAAAAAAAAAAAACAAGCAAGACTATTCTTCCAAAGTGGTAATCTCATCCATTTTTCTATCTGCTCCACCTCTGTGGAGCCTCACTGACTTCAAGGGGCTCAGCAAAACCATGAAAGTCTGTCCATGGTATCATGCTTGAGGTGAATAGTTTGAGTTCTTTGTATAGGCAGCAGTAAAGTCAGGCAGAACAACTGCAGTATCAGCTGGAACAGCTGTAGTAGGTAATGAGAGACAGAGACAAGACACCTTTTCTTCCTCTCTGTATCAAACTCGGAGCAAAACCCATGAAGCAGATGGGCCCAGGACAGCATAAGGCTCTTCTTCGTTAGTGGCCTATGTCCAAGATGGGCTAGATCTGGAAAGTTTAAAATTGCTCCTCCATCTCCTCTGCAATTCGGCAATATATTAACAACTGTAAGATTTAATATTACAAAAAATCCAACTGGTAACAGATGCGCTACTGTCCCAGGAGTTCTATTTCAGAAAATTTCTCTGTAGACATAAAGCAATAGCAGCAAAGTTGTTAATGAATTCCTACCACATTTTATTCATCAAATTAGTCTAATTAGCATTTAAATTAGCTAAATATTAAGAAATTAATTTCAGTTAAAACCCTGGACCTAGACTGCGCTGGAAATCAGGCAAGTGGGGATGTGGAAGTAAACTTTAAAGGTCCCTCTGCATCTCAGAGCTCTGTGAAAGCTCCAGATATGTGAATATCTCCAACGTTAGAAGAGCTGAGGCTTAGGTGTGTTTTTAAGGTCAGTATGCTGTCTTTTGTTGTGCTTCTTCATGACAGAAATTCATCCCAAACCAGGATCCCAAACAAAGCAAACAGTATATTGGTTGTAACATTAATGTTAAAAATGTTTAATTACCAAATATTAGGAAAAGAAAAGCTGAAGTTTCCCACAACTGTATTGGTGTTGCCATATGAATTCACTCAAAGGTTGAAACCAAACAGGTAGTTAGGGTTATTGGAAATGTTTTATTTTTTAATACAATACATTACAGATAATGATGTAAAATATATTGTATAGAATTTGTAAACATGCAAAAACATAGGTAATACACTCTAAAAACTGCTGTTATATACTTTGCTTTTCCTTACCTAATTTTAATTAATTTTAATAATGTTATTTTAATGTCAGTTTAGATTTTTGAGGTTTTAAAACCAGTTGGGGAAAAAAAAGAAAAGAAGCTTCAGGTTTCACACATAATTTAAACCTTGAAAAACACGGAAGGAAAGGAAATTATTATCCCTTGTGTTAAAGTTACCAAGTTTCTATTAAGGGGGTATATAAACTTAAAAATAAATATGCTAGTTAACCTTTATTTGTAGAAATAAACGCTAACATTTTTAAAAGGCTTTGTCATGTAATAAACCAAAAAATTCAGTATTACATGAAAAATGAAAAAGGAATGTCTTTTTTGGCTTTGGATATGGAGCAGAAGCTGATGTTTCCGAAAACGAACAACAAACAGGCTGTATGTCTTTTGGATAAGTGAATCTTTGCCAGACAAACCAAATGTTGTCACAGAGCCACTGTTTCTCATCAACCGAGTGAACTCTTAATGGCTTCCCAGCAACCAGCTTCACTGCAGTTTAATTATCCACCCATACATCCTTCCCATCAGGCAGCTGTAACTTCATCGATAGCAAAAGCCAAATCACAATATCTATAAAAAAATCACAATATCTATAAACTAACATTTATTCCCTTCTGAAAAAGAGTTGTTTTCACTTTTTTCTTACGGGGGAAGGGAAGGACTGGTCTAGGATGTTCTGAATGCATTCCACCTACCAGGGAGGGGGAATCTGGGGCTACCCTTCATCACAGCAACAGAGGCATAAATCTGGCCTGTTTTTACATGGAGTTTATCAGTTTGTCAGGATTTATCCTGATGGGGGACCTAATCTTGGGAGATTTGAGAAGTCCACTTCCAGCCTTGCATGCCTGTGGGTGGTTCAGGGCATATTGGCAAGAAAACTTTTGCACATAAATGAAGCCAAACTTGTATTCTTTACTGCTTTAAACACAGCAGAGAAATTGTTAAACATTTTATAATAACCATAATTTTAATATCCAAATGTCTGATTTAATACTTAATATGAAAGCATATTCTGTGCTAATACTTAGTTTATGTTAACAGTTTTAAAAATCCCATTTTCTCAAATGGAACCACACCCTGAAAAGTGAACGCTTGAGACTATAACACTCCTTTCTAACCCAAATCTTTCTGTTTCGTTAAGAGCACCCTGGCACACTAGTTTTACTCATCTTTCAGACACATCCCTAACATGTTTTCTGTTTTACACTCCTTTTCACGTCTTTCCACTCTCCCTTGCTCTGTAATCCAATCTATCACTTCTTGATTTTGCAGAAACCCTGGAGGCTGTTAATCAGAAAAGTTTGTTTTTCTTCCTTGGAGACGATGGCAGGTCTACAACCTCATGCCTTTGGCCAGGCTGCTTTCTGCAGAACACTCCCTCGCTTGGGGTAGCTTCTCGAGTTGGCCCTGGTGATCCAATTCTGCTCCTTCCTCTGTTTAGGGAAGGCAGCTGTGGCTGCCTCCCCAGGGGTAGCAGGCTTGGCTGTGTCAAGTGACAGTGATTCATAGGATAAAACCTTGTTTTCTCCACAAACTGAGAAAATAGAATAGAAATAGCTATAATCTGAGTTATGTGTATTTGTAGTCCTAGTTCACAGCATTTATACCTCTCATAGTATCTGTTGAAAACTTTTTAAAAAGCATTAAAAACCATCCTGGAGAATTTTATCTTTAAATTCTCTGGCCATCCATCCAACAAAAGAGCCCTCTAGCATGTGGCTAAATCAGTGTGTGGCTCTTAAAAATCCATAAAAACATCTGTGTGTGTCAAGAAAGCAGCTACTTAATTCTGGAGCTATTGTATGTTTGAGGGAAAAGGGAGGAATGTAATTATTTATGCTTTGGCATAAGTTAACAGTCTAGGTACAAGAAGAGGCTCTAGCTGGATGCAGTCCCACTGGGTCAAACAAGGCCAGAGTAATTTGCTCGTAACAAATGTGCTGAACAAATTGCTCATGTGAATATCTGAAAATTTCTGTAGGAGCCTTGGACAAATCTTCCAAAAGCTCTGTTGCAAACTTGAGATTGACAGGCCTGAGATACGGTGATAGGGGTTAAGCCCTGGGTGACAGCATCCCAGTGCCCATACCAACCCTCTGCGGGGTCTCCCTGCCTCCCACTGTGTGCTGGGGAGGCATCGGTACGGCCGTGCCCTGGGGGGGCCTTGGGTACAGCTCCCATGCCTGTCCCCACACCCTGCAGCACTGCCACCCGCCCCTGCAAAACAATGGGGACACATCCTGCTCTGCTTTGCCAGCTGTACACAGCTCCAGATTTAGCCGCGTCTCAGTGGAGTCAGGGAAGGATTTAATTCTGTAAGCATTTAGGTTGTCCCCTTGGTTTTAGTGTCACAGGTTTCTCTGGCTCAGGAACTGCTATGTCACAGCAAATTTGCTTCTTTGTCATAGTTCCCAAGGCACGTTACTTCTATGAATGAGCCCCTTTTACCAGTTGTTTTTTTTTTTCAGAGCAATTTGGGTTTTGTTTCTGGACTTTTTTCTCATATCTTCTAGGAAACAGATGATTAAATGTCTGTTATATAATCAATACCATGAAGCTTCTCTCATCCGTTGGGCAGAAATATAATCTGAACTCAGCTGGAGGAAAAATTGGAGTAATTATGGGGGGGGGGGGGGAGGAAATAGGTTTTGCTTGTAGACAGCTTTATAACATCTGTATCTCAGTCCTTCTGTTTGTTTTGTTTTGTTTTCAATTCACTAAACGTCATAGGAAGCAAATTCTGGACACCACTGCAAAATTATTTCTGCTTGTATAAAGAAGGGAAGGCATTTTCCTCCAACTGTGTAACCCTGAAACTGCTGCATCCTTTTCGTTCTGTTTGTAGTGAAAATGTTCAGCTTCTAGCTCACTTCTAAAGATCTGCTGCAGGCTAAATCTCAGCATAAAGCTCCCAGTCAAAAATTGGTTTTGTGCTTGTAAAATGGTGGGGTTTTTTATAGCCATGTTATATCATCACTTAAAAAAGAAAAAGTAGTACATTGAAAGCACAGATACTGAACACACACATATCAGGCACATTTTCAATCAGTGCCACAACTGTAGTGCAAAAGTGATGAAGAGAAGATGGCAGCACCTGGAAAATCCTGCTGTTGCCTTTTTTTGTGTGGCTGATCAAAAAGAAATGAGCCAAATGGGAAAATTATAAATAATGAAAATTTGAGTTTGTGGTAAGACTTCAGCTACAAGATCGGTTCTTCAAATTTTGTGACAAAGTGACTCCGTCAGTTTTTCTATAAGATAATGTAACATTTCTGTTATTTGAGGGACAGCAAAATCAAAGCTCAGCTGTCAGCACGATTCTCTGAGGACACTCAGACAGTAAAGAGGCCTTGTCTGTGACAATAAAAACAGTGAGTACTCTGTTTTCACTAAGTTTATTGGTACTCCCTCCTCCTTGAGATTTGGGACCATTTCAGTCAAAGCCCCAGTAAACAGAAGTTCTCATTAGGAAAATTTAGGTGGAAAGCCTGTATGTAAATCCTGGTGACTGAACTGTAGCAAATGGCCTTCATAGTCATACAGAGGTAACCACTAGCAGTTTGGAGTAAGGAATCTGCTTTGTTGGGGAGCTTTTTAGATAGTAGGAAAGGGGCAATGTGTTAAATGAGTGTTTAGCATTACTGTCAAATATGGGGGCAGATAACTTGGAAAGTACCTCCACTGAAAGTTGTTTTTTCTGCTGCTGCAATATCTTCCATTTTTTTGTGAATATATTTGTTCTGCAGCTAAATTTATTTACCATATTTAAGTGCTAGAAGTAACTGATATTTTTAGATTTGTGAAATAGGCAGGAAAATATGACTTGAAGGAAATGGAGAGTTCTTACTCTCAATAAGAGACTAATTAGCAAACTTCAAGATGTGCATAAAACCCTAAGGAGGAGTTTACAACATTTGTTTCCTAAGACATTTTCTAATGAGAGAGGGTATAAGGGACATTTTTTCTATTAACATTATTTTGATGAAATATATGGCATGATCTACTTTTGATTTCTGGTTACTTTAGTTCTACGTTTAAGTCCACTCTCATGAAAGTTGATTTCTTTCAATGAAAATCTCAGGTAAGCTTTAGTTAGAGTCTTGATTTTATATAGAAATAAAAACTGTCAAAACATGCTGCATGGTATATGGCAATATGGAATATTCATTCAAAGATATCCTAAATTGCATGCCTAGTAAGCACTAGCCTGGTAGTCAAATATGATTTGCCTAAAGATTTACTTAATTGCTTTCACAAATTACTAATTAAATGTGTAATTGGTCATATATAAATACATATAACTGCAGCACTTATTCATACCTTCTATTTACTGCTTTGTAAATTCTGGAAATTGGAGTCACAATTACTAGAATAGGTCGCAGGGATTATGAACAAAAGCAGTGCTTGCCGTTGCCTCCCATTCACTCCCTCTCTCCCTCTGTTTCACATCCATACACGTGTATGTGTTCACATTCTTGTCGTTAGACTGATATTCTTGCAAAACTTTGTCCTTAGACTAGAGAACGGGGTTCAGTTCACTGTTAGTCACTGGTTATATAATGTAGCAGGTAATACTTCGTGCCTGCCATCAGAGAATAAAACTTGTCAGCCAAAATCTTACTTTTTGGAATCTTCTGTCTTTGAGACATTTACCTTTATGGGAACAAAATACTCTTCAATTAATTCCTCCTCTTTCTGCCTAACATAAAGAGCTGAACAGCAATTAGAGCAGCAAGGAGACCAAACGCATTAGTCCTCTGGTGAGTGTGTTAAACACTAGGCTAAGGACCCTAGATCCTAGATGAGAGTTTTAAGTACTGAACTGTTGGTTACAAGGGCACTGGCTTCATCTTCATCAAAGGAGAGGCCGTCCTTTGAACTTCAGTGCTTATTTAATTGTTTTTGGTTTTCTACCCTAAATGAAACACAACAAGTGGAATATTTTGCTCAATGTGAAACAAAGGCTTAATGTCAGCAGGAAAAACAAAATAAAAGCAATAAATAAGTAAATATAGTTCAATTCAAAATATATTTTCATTATCTAGGTTCAAAGAAAGGATTAATATAAAGGACAAAAAGAAGGACTAAAAATAAATTATTAACATGGCCCTTTTACTGCATCTTGAAAAACCCCTCTTAGGGGTTAGTTTTCCAGTTTAACCTGATCTCAAGCCTCATTGGTGCCAAAAGCCTCTGCACCTCTGCTTCAGCCAGCTCTCCCCACCCTCTTTCTCTGATTCCCAAGTGCAAGAGCTGGGTCAGGCAGGTAAGCTCAGCCCAGACATTTCTCCAGGTGGCTACGCCAGCTTTTGCGGATGGAAGGGAAATGGGAAATACCTTTTTTCTTTTTGTCAATACAATCCCAGAGCAGTTTAACCCCCTTGTGAAACTGTGGTTTGTCTCTCAATAAATGTCTCTTCTCCAGTGTGCTTTCCTACCCTGAAAAATGCCAGCTATAGTTCCAACATGGTGCTGCATTTGTGTTCTATAAAATAATACTTGGTTCATCCAAGCAAGCCTGGTTGCTGGATTTTACAGCTGTCAGCGTAAGTGCCTCTGGAGTAGATCTTTATGAGAACTACCCCGATCATCTCAGTTTAAGGGGGTTTTTATATTTTTAATGGAATACTTTTATAAAGGATTACTTTGTTTTCCATGAAAATTCTGGTTTGGTTTGGTGATTAGATTGTAAATGTCACTGGAGGACTGCTGAGTATCTTACTGGTTAGTTTCTCAACAACGTGCTTCAAAGCGCCGTGGGACAAAATTGCTAAAACAATATTTTAATAAGTAACATGAGTATTTCAAACCTCTAAAAAGGTTTACTTTTTGTCAAGATTGGGGCAGATAGTCTTATCAGCCTGACCCAAAGCAGTTTAGCTATCCAGGCCCCATCGATTCACAAAATTCCTAGATAGCCATAGTAAGTTGGTCTATTTTTGTGTTGACCTTTGTTTAACCTGCTCTGAGACTGCCTCTAAACACAGGTCTCCTGATTAGAGATAGATGTGGAATGCAAACAAAAACGAAGCCTCTGGCACACTTGAAATGGGAGATGACCATTCCTTTTTTTTTGCGCCAATTCAGAATGAAGGAGTTGTAGATGATCCATTCAGATGGCAAGTTGATTAATATCACCTATTTCCAAAGGCACCGTTTGTCATAATAGATAAAATCAGTTTTACTCTTAGACTAGATAAAGTCTGAAAAAGCTTTATTCCAGGACGTGTTTTTGCTCTGTAGAAGACTAAATTGAATAACCCCTAATATCAAACAGGGATATGAAACGAAAGAAGTTTGAATCCGTGACTCTCATTCAGCCTAGCCATCCGTAAAAAGGAAGGGGAGAAAAGCTTTCATAAATATGCATAAATCATTGTCCTTTGTATTTCCCTTAAATAAATAAAAGAAACAGGGATTACGTTACAGTATGACTTCAATGTATTATGACTCTATGAAGAAAAGTTATTTTACAATATGGAGTAATAAAAATACAATTAAGCCTTTCTCTTTAGATTAGTATAATCCCGTAATTCGTCTAGAGACTCTAATCCCAGAAAATGTCTTCCACATCTCCATGACAATGAGGAAAGTTTTCCTAGAGTAAACAGATACCAGCCATTATATGTCATAATTTTAGGTTTATTATTTTTTCCTCGTTTCTGGGTTTTGGTGTAAGAAGGAATTCAGGCTCAAAATCTAGAGTGAAATATGTGGCAATGATGTTACAGTTGTTAAACGGAATAATTGCACTTTACTTTTCCGATGTTTTTGTTTATTTGTGAGTATATAGTAAGTCTATAACCATCAACTCAAACTCATAAAGAAAAGCTCATACCTCTTCTTTACTTGTATGGCCACAATTGCAAATAAATTATTTTTTGAGGCAAGGCATTGAGACCATTTTTAAGTAGTAAATCTGAAACTCAAATTCATGCCTCACTTTCCAAAAATCAGAGTCCTTCTTCCGTTTTGCATAACCAGCAGAGGACTAGCGAATAAAATTTATTCTGGTTTTGATGAATTTATCCCAGACAGTGCAGTCTTAAAAAACAGGCCATCTCTAATTTATTTTGCCTGTCCTTTAGAGATTATTGCAGAAAAGACACTTGTGGACAAAATTGCCTCCCCCACAAGGAATCTCAAAGGGAGAGTTTTGTTCCTGCAACCAAAATTCTACTGACACACTAAAAAAAAATTCTCTGATTCCAGTATATTAGTTGAGGAACTTTTCATGGCTATGAATCTACCCCCCTGACACCGTTTGCATTTGAATTAACCATATAAGCGCCCCTGTAACCTTGAACCTGGAGCCATGTTGTAGTTCTGTGATTTCCCAAACATCTGCTGGGGACTTTGAAACCACCACATTCATTTTCTGATGACCTAAGCTGCAATTTAACTTAGGTCTCTGAAGATGAAAGCCAGGGAAGCCTCTGCAGAGACCAGAATGCTTTCCAAAGCAGTTCTCGGCTGGTGGAGTTGGGAACACTCTCCCCTCCAGCTTAGGAGCGCTTGTTGTTTCCAGCTCCCTGTCAGATATCTGAGGAACCCCTATTTTTCTTTTTTTTCTACACCCACTCCCTGAGGCAAAGGCCAGGAGTCCCTATACATCTGTCTGGAAAACCTGGAAAGAACCCTGAAATTTATTTTTTTTTCAATAAACTATCAGTTTGAGGTCTTCAACTGTTACTGAAATAGGAATAAATTCCCCACAAAAGCAGCAGGACTAGAATCAGTCCTTGCTTCGTTGTTTGTAGAAGAAAAGGTCATCATCTTTGCTAAATCATAACAAGGCCTCCTAGTCAGTTTTAAAATTGTTTTGTGGCATGGGAGAGAAGTTTATAAAAATGAAACCAACAAAACATAGTTTTAGATTCAAAATAGTTCTGGACATGGATTTTTAAGGAATTTGTTAGTGCCAAAACTAAGTGTATTGATACCAGTGAAAATTTCTCCAGAAAGGTGTCCCCAAGTCCAGCATAAACTGTCAGGAAATAGTCATCTCCCATGAAGGAGTCACCCTTCATCTGGGATGGAGGAAGCACAGATTTAGGTCTGCTCTCTGCATCATTCAGAGCTTCCCACAACCAAAGTGAGCACTGCAGTCTCCAGACTTTTCTAATGCAGCTATCACTCTCTTTTAATGAACTCCTTGGAAAGAGAGCTTGTTTTTAATGTGGAAAAATGTAGAATGTAAAACCTCAAATATTTTCGCCAGACAGAACTCGCATTCCCTGGCCAACCCCAGCTGGAAGTGATTGTCAAGGTTGCTCTTCATCAAAGGACTGAAGCAGAAGGCAGAGCCTTATTCTGTAGCACCTGTACAGCAGATCCTGCTCCATGCCTGTGGCTCTTTGGTCTGGCATATGACTCCTCAGAAACATACAAGTAAATAATATTCAATGGCAATCTCACAAATAGTCCCTGTAGGGCCACAACTAATACGGTGCACTTAAAGTTAGGCATGTGCTCAATTATAAAGTTATTACTGGATCAGAGGCCTTGTAGGCCGAAAATTTGATTAAGGAGTATTTCAACTTGAGAAAAGCCCCAAGATTAAATGGGGGCTTTTTTCATACAAAGCTCAGACATATCAAATAATTTTGGAATATTCTTTTCACTTTTAATAAGCTTGTGCAAGCTATAAAGTTGGAAATGTCTTCCAATAAAGTTTATAAGAGAGTATACTTTTCAGATTTCAAAGAAAAAGAGAAGTCTGCAGTCAGTGCGTAAGAAATCCAAAGGGTTTTTCCAAGCATTTTGTTTTTCTTAGTCTAGAATTTTTTTAAGTTAAGATTTAATTAATATGTTATTATTCAAACCAACCAGGGCATTAGATGAAACAACGTTGACTTAACCTTCCTGTAACTCTATGTTTCCTGACAGGTACCCCAAAGATTAATTAGATCTGCTCAACAAAATGAATTTGTGATGTAAGTGGTGATAGAAATAACACTTTGAGTGGAAGCTACTCAAAAATACCGTGAAGCGTTGCCGTAATTAACTGCCAGAGTTGGCTCTGGCGTGAGCAGGCCTCAGTGCTGACGCAGAAGGGATTGTGCCCATGGGCAGCGGATGTGGTTGTTGCTCCTGACTGAGCCCATTTGGGATTTCCTGCTCTTTGATGGAATTTCAGCCCACTAGTGAAACTGGAGTCAGGGCTGGGGAAGCTGGTCCACTGGACAGATTGTTGGAAACAGCTCTGCAGAGGTTCACGCTGAAGGATGGTGCATGATGGGAGGGTGCGACGCAGCCGGGGTAGTGGGATGACAGCAAGAGGGGGAATAGGATGCAGTGTGTCGATTGACTCGTTCTTGTAGGCTGCTGAGCTGTCCGTGGAGAGACACTGGCACTGCCGGAGCGTAAGCTGCTCTGAGAGGCAGACCTCTCTCTCCTCATGGACGATGGTGGGAAGCCAGGCAGAGCAAACAGCTAATGTGAGGAGATAAACAGGCACCTCAGACTGCACGGTGGAAGCACTTTCTACACCTTCACCTGCTGCATGCAGATCTCCCCAGCACTCTCAGTGCCATCTGACCCCTTCCAGAAACAAATATATTTTCTCTTTATAATCCTGATATCTTAATTAATAATTAAGCCCATAAAATATGCAATCAAACTTTGATTTTATGAAGGTTTGAGAAGGAGAATCCAATACCTTAATGAAAGCAGGCCTTTGTAAACAAGTCCCCTCTTTGCCCAGAGGACACAAAGTATTTCACATAAGAAGGTTATTTGTAAAATTGGCCCCGATCCAAATTTATATATATATAAAAGCATTTGCTTCATCTTAATGAGCTCCATAATGTGCTGCATGTTTAAACACGTTGTTGCAATTAAAAGAAAAATAAGGCTGAGGCAGATCAATAGGCTCATCGGGCTGAAAAATAACCAAGTGGAGAAATAAAGTTACTTGTCACCTGGAACTGCTCCCTGATGATGTTCACCACTAGCTCTTACTAGCCCAATGGAAAATGAGGCTCTAGGAATAACTGTCCAGGGCTGAAGCTGCTTTACCACTTAACAAAGTGCGTGTGGAAACAGCTCTGAAATCACTCCTTCAAGCTTTTATTTATTCTAGATATGATTAGAACTTTTTGCCTTTTTCTCTGACTCTGTGTGTGTGTGTTTGTGTAAATTATGCATACTACTGCTGGTGAGGAAATACATTTTTCTTGTCATACAGAATGTTGACTTTTTGTTGAAAAAAATCAGTCTCCTCCAAAACATTTTCAGCTGCGAACCAAATCTTCTCAGTTTTAAGTTTCTTTATTTTTTTTTACAAAATGTCAACATTTTCCATAGAAAGCTAATATTCTTTGTGAGGTTTTTTGCACTAAAAATAGTTTCAGTGGCTCCTATATTTATACTCTAGAAAACTACATGAGCACAGCTCTTATTTTATAGCTGATTCATTACTGAGGCAGAGTGGTAATAATAAAGCTGACCGTCAATACACGTGACTTGGTAAAGCTGCTTGGATATTTGGCAATTTGGATCTTTCAGCAACCACTGTATGGACACTTAAAATGATAAACAGTATTTTCAAGTGTTAAATTCAGCAAATCAAACATTAGAAATAATTATGAAAGTAAACAAGACGAATTAGAGAACATATCATGTCATTGCACCTTGAGTACTTAGTACAGTTCTGTTGCCCATATCAAAAAGGAGATGAGAGACCTGGCAAAGTTACAGAGAAGAAAAACAAGGATGATTGTAGATACGGAATAACTTTCATACAAGGAAAAACTGAATCGCTTAAGACTCTTCAATGTAGAAAAGAAGCCCTGCTAGAGGACAAAACAGGATGAAATCACAAGCAGCAGAGAGATGGTGAATAAGTATCAGTAGTTCACTGTCCTTGCCAGTAAAAGAACTTGGGGTCGTTAAACGCAACTGGAAGGAGACAGGTTCAAATCCCTCTAAAACAGAAGTTGTTGACTTGACTGTGAGTTACACTGTGGTACTCGGTCCCGTAGGTTGGTGGGGATTCTTAAAGTTTACAGGGGTTAAAGGAGAGACCAAGTACATTCGTAGAAGATAACTCTTTTGAGGATTAATAATGATGCAGAAATTGTGTCTGGTTCAAGAAGATGCTGAGCTGCAAATGAGATGAGGATGAGAAAAATATTAATGGGAATCATCATACTTCTTCCTAAGATACCTTACTAGCAGGTGCTGGCTCTAGCAGCAACAAGAAACAGGATATTGCACTGAATGGACTGTCTGTCTGATCCAGCACTTGTGCTCTTGGGTGCATTAGTGTTCACTACAGTCCTACATACAGCTTGAATCTGTCATCTGTTAAGCACCTCCTGAAAAGCCTTCACTTCTCACTGATGTCCACTGTAACTGACATCACTCAGTACTCACAGGACCAGGCTTTTGTCTCTTGAGTTAGAAATATCTGATGAGTACCTATCTTCAAGTCCTACCTCCTACAAACACAACATTCAGACTTGTTTCAGTATTTCACAAAATCCAAGACAGGGAAGACAAAATAACGCATAGATTATGCACAAAAAGCAGCAAAAAATGCCAAACCCAACATTTCAGAAATTGAAAATTTTAAATTAGAGAAAGGAAAATGTCCAAAAAGATTTTTCTAATCAAAATGGCTTGCTTTGTAGGTAAATGCATCCCGCCAAGAAACCAAGCTGATGGAAGAATGTGACCAGCTCATTGAAATAATCCAGCAAAGACGACAAATAATTGGAACCAAAATCAAGGAAGGAAAGGTAAAAGCTTTTCTTCTTTAGATCACAAGTAGGTCTACTCTGATTCCTCATGCTTATGGCTTTTTGACCTCAGGGACTATTAATACAAATTTGTAAAACTCCTTATGTAGACCTGGGCTACTGCTACTTTCATGTAAAGAAGAATGAGATGTGTCAGGATTAGTGTACTAGACCTCAAAAGTTTATTTGGCATTTCTCGTGCTACATCTGATTATGATTTTTAAGGATAATCACAGAAATGGTGTTACAACCAGTAAATGACAATAAAATGGTGGCTAATTAATGATTCCTTCACTCTGTTGTATGTCTGACAGCATTTCCCTCAAAGTTTTCACTTTCACAACATTTAGTGTAGTGGCTGACAATGAATATATTTGTCTAGATACTGAAATTATGTATTTATAATACTATCACATAAACAATTTGTTTCAATCATTGTCATTCTTGAAAACAGGAAATCTGACTTATTTACCTCAAAAATATTCAGAAACATGCAGGAAATCTAATGAAGAGTGCATTTCTAATTACTGAAGTAAATTATTCTTAGCGACAAATATATTGAGCAGGAAAAATCCCTTTTATTCAAGTTTTAATGCATTTTTCTAGCTACCTGATAACTCAGAAGCACATTAGAGCTGAATTAATGTTCTTATTTTCGAGGTACGTGGTGTTTACTCTTTAACTGCTAAACTAACTACGTCAAATATAAACTCTTCTTGTGTGGGAAAAGCTCAGGAAAGGAATAAAGTCAAGAGCAGGTTAAATGGTTCATGCAGCTGTCAAGATATTCCAATTAACTTGAAATAAAAAGACTGTAGGCAAGGACCAACTTAAACATGTTTGAAACCACAGATCCTGGACATTGTGTGACAGAACCTGAATTTCCTCGTGCTGTTAACATAACAGAATTCTCTTCAAAATGGAAAAGATCGCCTTCTTCATTATTGTTTCAACTCTATTTCTCTGTGCAGTGAGACCAGCTGTGCTTCCAATGAAGGAGAAAACTTTCCCTTCATTTGGATTTGTGCTACATACACGAGTTCCTTTTAAAAAGTCTATTGCTTGCAAAAAATGTATTCTAACGTGCATTAGAGCATGGAAAATTTATGATACAATTGACTCTGATGATATAAAATCATAAAATTTATGATACCATTTTTTTAATACTGCTGATATCAGAATTTATCCCATTCTTTGTTACACTTTGTTCAACCAAGTGTGATACCAATAGAGGTCTGTTAAAATCTGAAATGCTTTGCCCCCAGATTTTGCGTATGTTGAAAGATTTCAGGGGTTTAAGACACCCATGTGAAAAGCCACAGGAAATTCTGCCCAACGTTGTTCCTTTTAAGGGGGCCTGTGGCTAAGAGTCTTTCTGGAAGTTAGGGCGTGGCAAATTTGTCTGCAGGACTATAGTCATGGCTACAGAGCTGGAAACACTCGTGTATAAAGTTCTAGTTATGGCTGCAAGACTGTGGATTCAGACACATGAGTCGGACAGTGTGGTACAGCTCCATCCTTAATCTCACCTATTACTCAAAACAAAAAATCCCACAGAGCACATAACAGGAAAAAAACACTTGAATATCAAATAGATGATTTTAGTGTAGATGTCATTCCTGCCTTCAGTAGGGTGGGTGGGGAGCAGGTGAGACGACAGTCTTCCCTTTAAAGTTTATCATCAGTTGTCTTCCTGAAGAAGACATGAAACAAGAATCAAGAAAACAAAAAACCTCGTTCATATGTAGATCTCACGAATCATGACAGGCCTTCTGATTGCTCAAAGCTCACAAATTAACATATATTTCAGTTCATTGTTTGTTTTGTTAATTGATAAGTAAATAAAGAGATGAGCTACTTAATACTTCAATGAACATTTCCCTGGTTAGACTGATATAGACCAAATTGTAATCTCTGCAAATGCACAGTTAGAGAAAAAGTTATGGCATTAGCTCGTCCTAGAAGGGGATCAGATCAGTAGCATTATCAAAATCTTTATGGTTTCCCAGAATTTTTCTCCTGTTACTGTTTCTATTTTTAGACAAAATACTGATTTTGCAAGACACTAATCATTTGTCCAGTATTTTCTTTTAGAAATTTTTCCAAAAGATTTATTTTCCTACTGGTTTCTGTTGTCGAGTAGGTGCACTGAGATACCCTTATCTATGCTTAGGATGCAATTATATCTGAAGTTCAACTCAGCAGCATCGTAGCTTGTGCCTTAATTATGAGATTGGGAACGTTATCTTGATTATAAATTTGGAGATTTCTGCCAATCCACTTGATTGTTAGTTTCCTCATTTTATATGTAACTGTGTCTTAATACCTCTCTAAACTCCAGAATTATTTCATTTCCTTCCTGTTTCTTATTCCTGTTCAAACTACAGTCCTGATGCGATAACAATAGAAAGGACTCCCAGACCTTTCAGGAATTAGAAGTTTTGTTAGCCAACATTGTCTTTAAATGCAGGATTTACTGTGCCCCTCCCTAACCTTTCAGCTAATGATTACAGTCGTATCTACTGTGTTTATCTCCATATAACATACACGTATGCTTGCAGTAATAATAATCAGCTCTCCAGCACTACTGTGCTTTTGTCCAGTTAAAAATATCCAACAGGAGAACACCCTGTTTGCCTAAAAGCATATAATGAAAAGGGCAGGTGTGCATTGTTAGTAGAATTGATCAGTGTCAGTTTCCGTCAGGTTTTATTTTCAAATTATTTTTAATGAAACTCACCTCAGTAACAGGAAAAAAGCAGATAATCTGTAAGATGCCTTTAACACAGATCTCATCATCCAGGGAAATGGTTATCCAAATAGCCCTTGGTTATCATGTAAGCAGAAACTACCAGGAAATGACGTTTCTTCTGCTGGAAAATAGGCCAGCTGTGCTTGCTTTGGCTCTCCCCTGGTGTTTTCCACATGGAAAATATTGAGGCAGAAAGGCTGTGCCTGTCCCCTTATTAAAAATGTTACATGGCTGGTGGAAGGGACTCACCATCAGGCTAGTGTGAAAAAAGCTCTTGTCAGCAAAGCCATTTGTCTTAACTGCCCCTTCACATCCCCGCTTCGCCTCAGAAGTGCAAATGCAATAATGATTTGTGACCTTGGAGATGTGACTGCTTTCTTATGTTCCCGCTTGAGGTGGTGAGGCTGAGGAAACTGGCTCAGCAGATTGCCAACTGCAAACAGTGCATCGAGCGCTCGACATCCCTCATCTCTCAGGCTGAACAGTCGCTGAAGGAGAACGATCACGCTCGCTTCCTGCAAACTGCTAAAAATATCACCGAAAGGTAAAGAATTTTGTGTTGCAAACCCCCATTTAAGGCAGATAGGTTGCCGCGGTTGCCGTATTGTCGTGTCCCACCGCAGATGTGGTCAAAGGCGGGGGTCAATTGACACATTCCCCGGAAAGACTACTTTGTGCTGTACCAGAATGGGAAGGACCTTACTGTAATGCTGAACCAAAATATCCCTTTGAAAAGAGGAACAGTTGAAAAAGGGTGCAAAATAAGTTAGAACAGTAATAGCATGCACAAATGAAGGAGATAGCATGGACACAGCAAATATCTGGTGCTAAACACACTAAAAAAATGTTTATGGATGCTGAAATTCCTATGCCATGAAAAGTTCTGAGATTGAGAAAGAAATCAGGCAGCAACTACATTCCTTAGAAGACATTTGGAGTTATTTTAAAGGATTCATATTGTTCCCAAAATAGCAAGCAGTAAGGTAACAAAATGTATGACTTTGGGAACCTGCAACATGCGTCTCTGAGGTACCCCACTCAAAGAGCTGGAGATTCAACAGATTGGTGTGTTGGGTCCCTGGGTAGAGAAATTACGACTACTTCTAGGGTCCTAGCTCGTTTTCAGCATGTCAGATATATCAAGGACCCAAAGACAAGGGAACAAGTCTTTCTAGGAAAGTGTGCTGTCAGAAAATTAGGTCTGGTTTTCAGTAGAACACTGTGCATGCTGAAACATTCCCACTGAATTCCATTAGTATTTTCTGATGAAAAAAAAAGTTCTGTTGGAATTATCAGCTGTTTAGCTATCAGTCAGAGAAATTTAAAAAAAAAAAAGGAGAATGTATCTGCACAATGAAGAAGAAAAATATTAAAAAGTTATGCTTATTTATTCAGCTGGGATTTTTTATCTCTGGCTTCACATTGTGTCTTCACATCGTCCAACCAATTTTCACCCAATACAAAGCATGAAATTCCCTGCCCTTACTATTTTTTTTTTTAAGTCTATTACTTACTCTGGAGTGCTGGATGCAGATTCTCTGAATATCAGGCTTCACCAAAGCTATTTAATTAATACATAAATAAGACAGCAACCCTGGATTGCTCATTACAGGTTTGGAGTATTGAAAATCTGTTGAGAAGGGCAAGGCAAGGCAAAGATTTGATCTGTCAGACTCAGACCCTGGTCTGTATTCTCTCACCAAGCTACGTTGTGGCACTTCTTTTACCAGCTGAAGCTGACAGTAAAACTACCACATGAGGATCATGATCAAAAACCTGAAGGTGAGGGTCTGGCCTTTTCTCAGTATTCAGTGGGACAAGCAGAAGGGCAGAAACCTGTGGAGGCACAAAGCTTTTTAACTGACTGCCAGAGAATATTCCGAGAAGCTGCATTTCCACCTTGTGAACATGAACACTTGCATCATAAATACAGTCATAGGAGAGGCACTCGGAGAGCAGAAATGAGAGCAGCTGACATATGTGCCCAATCAAATCTAATTCTTGGCTATCGCAGATTGCAGTCTGTAATGAGATGGCTGTGAACGCCCTGAAAATCATTTCAAGTGGGGAATAAAACTGAGGGGAAAAAAACCCAAGTGCTTGCAGACAAATTGCAAGTGGAAAAAGAGACTAAATCTGATTAATAAATTATTCCCCACGAGTAACTCTCTTAGTTCTCATGTGGTGAGCGATATTTTGCATGCTTCTAGACTGCTCTTGTAACGGTCTCACCAGGGCCCTGAGCTCCAGCAGCTACAACAGTCTCCTGAAATTATGTTCATTGCATTTCTTCATGCATATATTTCCAAGTAATTGCATTATAATATTCTCTGTTGTAAGCACAACAGGTAACTATGTATAGCAAAGACATTACACACACTGCAGTGATTTAGGTTGTGCATTATTTACAGTGGGTGAAATCCATTTATCCTAGAAAAACCCTTTCCAGCCGAGTACCGTGTCAGATAGAACAGGCAGAAGTACAAGAGGAAATTCAGTCCTCTGAACCTGATGTGGTGACGTGGTGTTTGAAACTGCAAACTGTGGCTTTAACACACCTAGCCACAGGGCATACTTTGCATAGCCCCAAAGAAGGTCCAAAGGGGCCAGGTGACATGCTCTTCTTCACAATAAATATGCGCTTTATGGAGGTACTCAAAGAAGCTTTTCATCTAAGATGCCTGTTTGCTGGATTCTTAGCAAAGCCATTGTTAATTTTATGGAGATTATTGACCTAACACAGGCCCTACAAGAAATGCATGTCTTTTTTTCTTACTAGATATAGAACACCCCAGTGGAACTGCAGATGAACTATGGGGGGGATGGGAGTGGGAGGAAAGAAGTGAAAGAGCTCGGGATTTCCCTTTAAGTAGATGGGACAAAAGGCACTTCAATTATCCTCTGGAAAAAAAAAATAAACAAAACACCAACCCATCTGTACTATCTGTACTAGGATCTACTTCAAGTTTTAGAACCACAGTTGCAAGAGAAACAGTGCTGAAAGCTGTGTAACATGAATTACTGACTGAGAAACCTCCTTAGCTCAGCTTTTGAAAACTATACTGAAGACAATGAGGTTTTGGCTTTCCTAACTGCATTTTTCCATACTGCTACAAAAGAAATATATGAAAATATAGGTTTTAGTAAACATTTGACCTGGAGCCATTGAGTCATGTCTACAGAGGGATACTCTAATTTGGGAAACTGTTAATTGAAGCAATCAAAATATTTTGATCAGCTGTGTCGTGAATGACAGATAACTGACACACCGTGTGTGCACAGTTGTGCATTAGCTCCAGACTCAAACAATTAACAAATGAGGTTTGTTAACCTCTTTGCTTGAATGGACCAAACTTTCTGTAAACATATCCAATATCCAGCTCTCCAGTAACATGTACTTTGAGATACCAGGTTGAAGGATCTGAAACATACAACCTGATGGCAGTTTTCTTGTGAAAACTCCTCTGGCTGTGTTAGTACGGCCGGACTGACAGAAAGCGGATGTAGCTCCTGAAATGAGGTAGACAAGGAAACTTCACAGTTTTGGAGGAATTGTGAGTATGCACACATGCCTTGCAGAGAAGAGCCTTTCAAAATAAACTGTGCTGACATCTATTTGTTTTATCTCCCCCCCGTGCTTGTTGAGGTTAGCAGTGCAGTGCTGGACAGCCGAGGAGGTGCGGGGATCTGCACCGAGCCCTTCGGACAGCAGAGCCAAGGAGTGCCTGGAGCACCAAGCTGCTTGGGAAAACACGGGTTGGGAGGGATGCAGCATCTGTCAGGATTGCTTATAATACAAATAAAAATTGGTGCTGTTGCAACTTTGGTTCAGTGGGTGACTGGAAAGAACAATTCAAAGTATATTGTTGTTTAGCCAGTATTTTGTTAAAATCTTATCTGATGGTACACGTTAGCCAAAGCAAAGGAATAAGGGATTTTTACTGGAGACTTTACTCTCAGAAGTTAAAGTGGTAGGAGAAGCCCCTAACTTGCATAAATAAAATACATGTAATAGTTTTTGTCAGGCTTTTTGAGAAGCGATAACGATCATGATGATCAAGTCCTACCTTGATGTGAAAGATATCATGTCTTGGGTTCTAAAATACTTTTTTCTTTTCATTATAGGGTTTCCATGGCAACTGCATCCTCCCAGGTTTTAATTCCTGAAATTAATCTCAATGATACCTTTGATACTTTCGCACTTGATTTTACCAGGGAGAAGAAATTATTGGAATGCCTTGATTACCTTACAGGTAATTTTTTTCTCAACGTGCTACTATTATATGTTCCTCATAAAAAAGTAGGGATAGGATTTGCTTCCTTCCTCTCTGTGATAAGTTAACCTTAGCTGGTGCCCACCAAGCTGCTCTCTCAGTCTACCTCCTCAGCAAGACAGAAGAAAATAAGATTAAAAGCTCATGGGTTGAGAGAAGGACAGGGAGATCACTGAGCAATTACTGTCATAGACTCTACTTGAGGAAGATCAATGTTATTTATGGTCAATAAATAACAATAAAGAATAGGATAGTGAGAAATAAAAATAAATAAAAAAAAGAAAAAAACAAAGCTGTTTCCCGCAACCTCCTGCAGGCCTGTTTCTCTTACATTTTCTCCTCTCTCCCAGCTGATATGCAGCTTTTTTTACCCTTTCTTAAACATGTTATCCCAGAGGCACTACTGATGGACTCAGCTTTGGGCAGCAGCAGGTCTGTCTTGGAGTTGGCTGTTCTGACATGAGGTCAGCTCCTGGTCTCTTCTCACAGAAATCACCCCTGCAGCCTCCCCCGTACCAAAACCTTGCCACATAAACCCAATACACTCACCCTCTGAATCCCAAATATATTACCCCCAGCAGCCTCAGGATGCCCCAGGAAGCATTAGGTGCTACAGAGCACAATTGGGATGCATTTCCTACCTCCTTTCCTTGCATTCCGTCCCAACAGGATGTGGGCAAGTGGGAGTGAAAATGGTTAAAAGCCACTGTAGCAGAGTAACATGAAAGAACAGCTGGAGTTCATCCTGGAGCAGCCAGAGGAGGGAGAGCAGGGACCAAATCCTGTATCCCAGGGGGCAGATGCTCCACGTGTTACCCTCTCCCTTGGGGCTGCCTCTCCGTACAGCAGATTGCAGCCTGGCCCCTTTCCCATGAGCAACCAGAAGCTGTTCAAGCAATCAGCATCAAGGGCTCAGCAAGGAAAGATGAAATTTCTCATGCCGGTGACACTGTGCATTTCCCCCAGCACAGAGCAGGAGGACCTCGCTGTGTCTGGGAGCAGAGCACGCGTGGTGCCCTGTGCCAGGGTGTGGGATGGGTTCTCTCCCCGGCTCACTTAGCTGAGAGCTTTGGCCTGAGAAAGCCCGTAGGATTAGACCCTTCCTGAAGGCCTGAGTAATGTGCCATCTGAAAGTATATAATGACTCACAAAGAGAAACAAATTACTGTAATTTAGGGTGTTTTGATTTCAATGCCAGAATTAGAACAATTCATTCCAGTTCAATTGGAAACAGAAGAGACACAGGGTAGGTTTTCATTTTGCACGGTCTTTAAGCATCTGCTGTTAACAGTGAGAATTTGCAATGAAAGTCACAAAGCACTGTTAGAAAAGCACTTGAAAATGCTTCCTGGGCTCATTCTTTTAGCCTGATTTGCAGGAGGGATACCTGTGTTATTTAAGAAGAATGTGAGAGCACAGTCTCCTCATTGCCAACCACTGGATCTTTTCCATGCAGAGGGTTGGCTTCTGGCTTTTCTGCAGGGTAATAAACTTTTTCTGCAGTGAACAGATTAATACTGGGAAGAGCAAGGCTGTCTGCATGCACAGGACAGCACCACTTTTGCCTTATAGAGTTGTGGGATTCTTACTACAACTGAAATAGAGATTTTTGTCTGCAAGAGATTTCTGTATCAATGTGTCACTGGTGAATACAGTGTGTAACGTATGCTCAAGTAAATAATACACAATAATAACGTGGTGAGAGTAATTTGAACTTTTTATACAGGATCAGTAAAATGTCACGGTGTCTGCCTTTCCCCTCACTCCCACTCTTCCCATAGTCTGCTGGAATTTTGCCACCATGTTGAGTATTCACCCCAAAATTATAAAAAAGCCAAAGAAATGAAAGGAAGGATTAAGAAAAAGCCAGACTCATTTGCCCTAACCTGGGAATCTACCTGTAAAACAATCAGCATCAGCTTCCTTTGTAGTCGAAGAAGAGGAATAACCACCTCATTTTAGGGTCAGTTGGCTTCATTCTGGAGGTGCCTGTTTCTCCCAGTTGGCTCCAAACAGAGTCTACAGGGACTCATTCAGTGACAGGTAATTGTGGTTTAGATCTTTAAAGTTATAAGAGGTGAGTTCCATCCAGCAGTCTGTTCCCACAGTCCCCCAGGTCTTCTTCCCTTTGTACATCGTATGTCAATAGAACCAGCCTAATTGCTGTACACTGAAGAAAATGAAGGTTATATCTGTACAAAATGAAGTGTGGTCTTACTATAAAGATCCTTTCTGTGGTCCATCATGCTGGCTGTGTCATTTACACAGCTCCTTCTCCGCCTTCTTCCCACCTCATCCAGAGTCTTGAAAAAATTGCTCACAATGCACTCTAAGGGAACTTGCAAATGCATCAAGCAGTTCAGCTGTTTTTTCCTAATCTACCGTTTTTATCCTTGCTCTTGATGCCCAGTGAAGAACAGTTTTAGCTGGTTTTTTGCACTATTTTTCTTCACATTAATAAATAGCATATGACGCAAATGGCAAAATCCAAAACACATGTTCAAATTATCTGAGCATAAAATACAACCTATGCAGACAGTGAAAATACATTTATGTAAATATATGTATGGATGTAATGTATATGTGTATATGTATAGTCTCAAGAGTCAAATGCTCTTGATTATTCTCTATTGTTCAGAAACTCTGGAGGAATATTTATTTTATTTTGCCACTTCCAGATTGATGAATAGAGTCTTCATAGATCTTAAACTGTAAACTGTGACAGAGTGAATTGGGCTTTGCTTTTATCATGTTTCACAGTTAGGTAAAATTAAGACCATTTGTAAGTCCTCATGGTACCTCTGTGTTGTGAATCAAGTGAAGAAGCCTGTATTGCATCTATCATCTGTACTGCTTCTGAACAAAATGTCAAAGCCTGAATTTCAGATTCATTCTCTTTGATGTCTCTTGCCTTCGGAGCAATTGAGCTTGGTTGTTTTCTGGAGATTTTCTTCTCCTTTGGTTCTTCCCAGTGTTCTATTTGTCACATCTTCATCCTCCACCTCCCCAACCCCGGTTTTCTATGTGGCACATTGAGGCTTCCATCTTTCTTTCTTCCTAGGCTATTTCTTTCATAAATACAAATTTAACTAGTTTGTGCTTATCATTTACACAGCTATCTGTCCAAAGTTTCTGCTATCCCAATGAAAATCTCTGCTATCTCTCTGAAAGCTACCAGCCAGACATTGAGATGTCAAGTTTAGTATAATAAAACAATACCCTTAATCTTCCTCTGACTGTTCTATCTTCTGTATATATAGCCTTGATGTCTTTTGAAAGCTTTCTTATCTTGCCAGTTCCTCGATCTCTTCATCTGGAACTCATCTTTTTCTAAACATGTATATATCTAGATCCAGTCAATGCGTATGATTTGCAAACTCTCTGCACAATATTACTAACATAAGGACTTTTTTTATCCATTGTGAATCAAAAATACTTGTTCTGTATCTTAATACTTTGAAATCAATTGCAGGAGCATCTATTTTTTGACCTTGCAATTTGCCCTGCTTCAGAAATCCCACCTGAAACAATGCTACATTTTCTTCATCTATCACTTTAGCTATGACTAGCACATTGCCTAGCATGTGCCAGCAGTTCTTTCACATGAAAACAACTTCATTCTGGAAACCCTTCGCAACCTGTCTTTCCTCCTGACTCTTTCAGCATTCATTAAAAGATCAAAACCCAACTCCAGCTAGCTCAGTCTCATGCTTTGGGTGTAATCTCCTCTCATTCTGTTGTTTTTGAACAGTTCTGGTCTACCCAAAGACTATGTCTGTGTGGTTGTATGACTGAGCTCTTGGGACCTACCCATGCATGATGTTACTAACACCTCAAATTTGTATCCACACTTGATGTAGCTGTGCCTTTCAGGTTCCTGCGTGCTGGTTCAGTCCAGTGACATGATACACCATGGAGCCCAGTAATGAACAGTCGAGAGAGGTTCAGAGCAGCTTCCTCAAACTCCTTCATGTTCATACCAACAACATAAATATTTTTAGGATCATTAAGTCAAGGAGATGGCTTAGACCTTTGGTTTTTACTCTGTTAAAATCAGTAAGGAACCCTTTACAAAGACAATCACTGCATGCCTGAACAAACAAAAGGAACCATGTCCTGGGCTGCATCAAAAGAAGCATGACCAGCAGGTCAGGCGAGGTGATTGTCCCCTGCTACTCTGCTCTTGTGAGACCCCACCTAGTGTACTGCATCGAGATGCAGGGTCCCCAGTACAGGAAAGACATGGACCTGTTGGAGCTGGTCCAGAAGAGGGCCGAAAAAATGATCAGAGGTGGACCACCTCTCCTACGAGGACAGGCTGAGAGAGCTGGGGTTGTTCAGCCTGGAGAAGAGAAGGCTCCAGGGAAACCTTGTTGTGGCCTTTCAATACTTAGAAGCGGGCTTACAAGAGAGACAGGGACAAAGTTTTTAGTAGAGTCTATAGTGGTAGGACAAGGGGTAATGGTTTTAATCTAAAAGACAGTAGATTCAGACTAGATATAAGGAAGAAATTTTTTACGATGAGGGTTGTAGAACACTGGAACAGGTTGCCCAGAGAGGTGGTAGATGCCTTATGCCTGGAAACATTTGAGGTCAGGCTGGAAGGGGCTCTGTGTAACCTGTCCTAGTTGAAGATGTCCCTGCTCACTGCAGCGGGGTTGGACTACATGACCTTTAAATGTCCCTTCTAACACAAACTATTCTATGACTTTTTGATTCTGTGATAAGGTGAGGTGGTTTTAGTCAATCTCTGTGACCTCGTGCTGAAAGGATTTAGAAATAGTCTCAGCAGTCACCCAGGTGCCGTGCATTCATGCTGAGGTTGACCAACGGGAGGTGGCAGTTTCCCTCAGCTGCCTCTCGGGTGTATGGAGCATGTGAGTGCTTTCCGTCTGCTTCAGAGTAAGAGCCATGAAGATTACATTGAACGGACGGTGGGTTCGACTAACCTGGTTGAAAGGAAGTAGTTACACTCACAAGGTCAGTTACTTCTGGGAGCAAATTGAAGAAACTGCTTTTCTAATATTAGGTATTGCCTTTCAAGCACTTCAGATGTGGTTCCTGACTGTTTAAGTATGCCTGCTCAATTTTGAGTCAAAGTCACACAAATGAACTAAAACAGCCTTCAGCAATGATTTTCACTCTTGTTAGAGAGTGTTGATTCACAAATGCAGATGGATGACAATCAATATGACGGAAGCGTTTACCACTCCCAGATGTTTGCCCTGGTCCTCTATGCAGATTACCACCCAATGACTAACGTTAGGAAGCAATTCCTTAAACCACTGCAGATTTCATTCTGCCTTGCTAAGTCTTCTGGCACTGATTCCAGGTTCCTTCACTGCCCGAGGCTGTAAATTTGGGGTCTTCAAGAGCTGCTTCAGTTTTTTTTCAATTCTCTCTGACACTGGGTAGCACTTAGGAGGCTGCCAATAGCTGAGGGCATTAACAGCATCAGCTGTCAAACTTCAGTCTTGTTACTGTTGTGGGTTGGTGCTCCATCCTCACCCTGAAACGGACTGGAAAGGCTCATGGGCGATCATTACTTCTCCACTGGGAAAAAGGACCAAAGAGTGGCTGTGAGGTTCGGTATCTTCCAGTGCTGTGCTGGAAGCATGCTGGGCTTGCCCTTCCTGAGCAGTGGTGGAGCAGAGCACACCCACATCATGGCCAGGTGGGGGAAGGTGCTGGTGCACCACCGACACCTCCAGATGGTTCTGGAGTCTCTTTAGAGCTTCCCCTGCAGCACCTGAGCTCTGTAGCAGTGCTAATGAATGTGATAAGCAAATCACGTACTATGAAATGCAATAACGAAGAGAACTGATTAAGGTCAATCTCTTTAATTGCATTTTGGATTTACACTCTCCAAAGGAGTATGTGCCATAGAATGATGAATTTGACAGTCAGATTTCTTCATTACTTTGAAGGTGATAACAAACCATTTGCATGCTGGCTTCCCTGACTGTCTGCAGGAGAAGCAGGTAAATTTTGTTTTATTCTGAGTGGTTTATGAAGTTATTGTTGCTGAAGAGATGAGTTTCATGCAGGATACTCTCAGGTGTTTGTGGGTTAATCATAACAGCGAGAGAAAAGATGTCTTGCTTAAGTCAAATCTCTTTTTTCTGTCATTCTCATTTTATAAGAGCCTGTAAATCTCCAGCCATGAGGCCAGCCAGGTGTGCATATGAAGAGAGAACTTAGGCTGTCATTTTCAAAGGAGTTGAAGACACTTAGATGATATTGAAATGCAGTTTACAGTTCATTAAACTATCAGTAATCATTGCTTTCCATAAATTAATATTTATTATCTGTGTTGTAGTAGTAACTGTTACATTTCTCAAGTAAAAGGTTTTGATCTGTTAGGTGCAGAAGGTAACTGAAGAAGACTTTAGTTGAATACTAGCACACAAAAAATTGTATATTGTATAATATATTGTATATTTGCAATTAATATTTTAAATTTTTTTTTGCCTTTGAAAGACAAGCAAAATATGAAAATGAAAAAAATAGCACTAGTAGATCGTTCTGCTGAATACATTTTTGAAATGCAGCCAGTAGGACCAATGCAGTACTGCATAGCTTTCCCAGCAGTTACTTGGCCTCAGTCAGTACACAGCCTCTAAACTGCAGCAGTAATCTTTCCAGAAGATTGCAGGGTTTTTTTCTTCTCCATTTGTTTATATCCTCCTCCTGCGTGACTATTCTTATTTTAGTTCATTTCTCTTTTTTTTTAATACCCATCTGTCCCAAGGGTTCCTCTGCTGAGGAAAAAAAAACAAACCAAAACAAAAAAACCCACCAAAACCAGACATTGGTAAGCTTCTGTGCTACAATATTTAGAGCATCACAAATCACAGTCGTATCATGAAACACGTTTGAAAGTTTCCTTATGCCCCTTGGTTGAAGGAGGCTCCTGGGAAATGTGTCTGCACTTTAATCCTTGGGAAGAATCCTAGGAACATGAATTATAAAAATTCTTAATGGAAAGTAAAATGGATTAAAAAAAAAGTTGTTGCAAAAATAAGGATGGAATTCCTCCAGAGGGACTTTGTTTGAGGCCATTATTTGTGGCTAACAGAAGTTAAAGAGCTGACAGCAAAAATACCATGCAGAGTTGCCTTTTTTTCCTTTAATTCAGGCATATGGTGGTTGTTTCAGCTTGAGTGCCCTCCTTCCTCACTCTGTGACAGCTGGAACGAACACTGTTAAGCACAAGGTTGTTTTTTTTTCTTTTTGCATGGTGGTGACTGTAGGGAAGATGATTAGGAATGAGGCTCCCACCGAGACAAGGATGCAGAAAGGCTCACCAGTCTTTCAAAGAAAGACTCATTTGTTTTTATTTAGGTTCTTGGCTTTGCAGACAATGCAAACAAGGAAAAATTAAACCTAAGAAGTTTGGTTCAAGTTTCACTTCTTAGCATAGGTCTTTAAAGTAAACCTGTGTTAGTATGGGAGCGGAATCTATAGCTTGCTACACGGATATCTTGTTTGTTGATTAAAGAAAAGAAAAAAACAACCAAGGAGACAACCTTTTATTCAAGTGTTTGGGTTGTTTTCTACAGTTATTTAATTGTCAATGACAGTGAAGCTTGGTACTAATAGTCATACAGTCATGGTTATTATAAGAAATCTTGACATAATGTTGGAGAGTTGTGTAGCCAACAGAAATTATATGCATCTATATTAGGAAGGATAGCTAGGAAATAAATAAAAATTAACTTGGAGAGATTGAGCATGGAGGCTTCCCCCAAATTATATTTTTTAAATACCACTTAGCCAACCTCTGGTAAGATAAGCAAGGCAAACATTGCTTTCAAGTCAACAGTGAAGAATGTTACCTCTCCCTATTGGTATATGCTTCAATGAAACTTTGATAATTTTAGTGTGATGACCAGCTAACCTAGAAAAATAATATGTCAGTTGTACCCAGTGATCACAGTTTAATGTGACCACCGAAATATCACTTGTGCTAGGGCATCTTAAATTAAATCTACTTTAATACAAAACATTTTCAAAATCTGGAGCTCCTGCGTGGTTATATTGACAGAAAGAATTAATTTTCAACAATTTATTGACAATCTAAGTTACTGCTGGAATTAGTGAAAAGTTGTTGAAAAGTCTGTCGTATGGTACAGCTTCAAACTCATGGATCAGGTGCCTTGATCTCAGGTGAGAAGGGAAATATTGTATTAATTGTTTCAGTAAGCCTCCTCTGTTGTATCTCACAGCTCCCAACCCACCCACCATTCGAGAAGAGCTCTGTACAGCTTCTTATGATACTATTACTGTCCACTGGACGTCGGATGATGAGTTCAGTGTTGTCTCTTACGAGCTGCAGTACACCATCTTCACTGGACAAGCTAATGTTATTAGTAAGTATAAACCTTTTATTTTCTAGTTCTGTTTCCTTATGGTTTCTCTGTAAACCAAGCATTTATGTTTTGAATATAAACATGTTCATATATCAAGAACAAAAAAGAAAAAAATATTTACAAGGAAGATTTAAATCCAAAATTTTAATTCCAAACCAATAAGGATTTCAAAGGTTTTTAAAATTCAGAATTCATTCAGTTAAAATTTCTTGTGTGTTTTCTGGGAGTGCCATGTAGTGAGAGCTTTTGAAGACTAAAATTGTCAGATATTCCCAAAGGCATAAGTACTGTCCATGTTAACGGACTTATAGAATCATAGAATAATAGAATAGTTTGGGTTGGAAGGGACCTTTACTACTCCAACCACCCCTGCAGTGAGCAGGGACACCTTCAACTAGAACAGGTTACTCAGAGGAAATAAAGCTAGGTGATTTTTTTTTTAAATCCTGTTTTAATGGAATTGATTTTGTATTAGCACAAATTTATTTCTATTTATTGCATTTTCATGGTGTTGCACGTATTTTTTTTTTAATTTCTCTGTCATATCCCCAAAAGTTTCCATTGGTATTGTGTGTAGCCTGTAGCAGATAATGTAAACAGATTCATACACGGTCCTCAGTTCTATGTTCTTGTAGCTATAAATTAATCATAACAGAGAAGCTAGAGTACTGCACTAAACCAGCAGGCCTTTTTCCCCTGAGACAATAGGAATCACTTTGCATACATACCCACCTACTGTGCTAATGGAGGCTGTTATTTTGGAATCCATTGCTTAAAACCACATAGCCAGACTGACGGCACTTTCCACTCCTCAGTGCATTTCCCCCACCAGAGGCATATATCATTCAGAGATTGCTAAGAATTCAGTAACAAAAACAAGCAATGCTGTGTTTTTCTAGTGCATTTTCTATCCAACACAATCAACTATATTCTTTTTTATTAACTGAAAAATTGGAGAGCTAACATTTGTTGGAAAAGGTCCAAACAGAGTATTTCATTTTGAATCCTATTTCATACAGGAAAGATTATTTCCAAATGTGGCCAGACCGCTTGGCCATTAAGTGCTTGGAAGCCCTATTCTGTGCATAAGAGCAACACAGAACTTTAAATTAAGCAGGCTTTTACTAAAGGGTTGTTCTCCTCGTTATACCATTCACACATTTGCATTTCTGAGAGGCAGCTAATCACCAGCAAACTGAATATTATAAAGGCTTTTAAAATGACTTTGTCACTAGCTAGCTAACGTGCATTATAATTTCATTATCCCATTTCAATAAATTTTAAAATGTTTATTAAGTATGTATTTTTTTAACATCGTGGAATTACTTTAGTGTTCTTCGGGAAGGTGGAAATTTAAACACCTCGCTTTTTACTAGCTGCAGTACAGTAAGTCTTCATGAAAACCACGCCTCTCTCTTTAAGACAAAAAGCAGTAAATAATTCTTTCTTTCCTGGTAAATGGAATTTATGTTAGTTAGTTTCATCAAGTAAGTGTTAAAATTCACTGTATTAAGGATGCAGAACCTCCCCAGTGTTAAATGGTTGCTCTTCATATAAGATAGGATAAAATTTTGTTGGATGATCTAAGACAAGTAAGAGCCCAGGCTTCCGTGAAAAAGTGTCTGTGATTCAACAATTCATTTTTGAATATTCTGGCTTTTGTCTGTTACTGGAAGTTTTAATTTATTAAAAACAGGTTCCTTACAATCTTCAGATTGCTACTGAGGATTTTAGTCAGTACGTTTTAATAGCACAAAAGCAAGTTTGGGATAAAACCAAGAAAACTTCTGCCTCTTGAAGAGTGAAAAAAAGAGTGTATTTCTTAAAAAAAAAAGTGATGTGTTTTGCAGAAATACTGCATATATTGCTTTCCTTCACATGGGAATGCAGAGTGGGCGTTGAGAGCTATCTTTTACCTTCACCTCCTGTATTTGTTCTATCAATTTACATTGGTAATAATTAAAATCCTCAAGAGATTAAATAACTTTGCCAAGACTTTTGTGCTCCTCTTCCAGTTTTCAATAAGATATATTTTATTAAAATCTACCAGTGTAAATTTCAGGAGGATTTACACCCTGGCATTTTTTCCCATCTGTTTTTTAAAGTGCATCAAGAGCCAACACCAGGGAAACAGCTTTACAAATTATTACCTCCAGACTCTGAGAAACTCCTTTTGAAAACTCACACATCCTGTATGGACATTACTGTGCTCCCTGCACCATTCCAGGATGTAATTTAAATTCTCTACATTTTTGTAAGCTACAGTTTTAAAATACATTGTTTTACCACCTGCATAATCCTGTAAGAAACCCTGGGTTTTCAAAACAAGAAACTTGAATGTAGGCTGGATTAGGAGAGGGTACAATAGAAGGCCCTTAGCCCCTGCTGCTGCCCCGGGAGCAGAGGACGTTTGCTTTTCCTCTGCACCTGCTGCCAGCAGCGGGGAGCCGGGGGGGCAGATGCTGCCCCTGGATGCCCATGGTACCAGGCTGCTTGCTCAGTTTCCCTGAGCTTTCTTAATCATCTTCTTTTGTATTCAGAGAAGAAAGGCTGTCATAACTGGAGAGAAATTCTTCTGATTCAGTGACAAGCCGTTCTTTCATACCTGAAAGCTTAACCTGGCTGCCATGGGTTACTCTTCTGTGTTTTAAAGGATTTTGGACTTGGCTAGCCTCTTGCTAGCTACTGTGAAGAAAGTTAACTCTGTTTCAGCTGAACTCAGGACAGGTTTAATCCCATCAAAACTTAATTCCCAAGACTTCTAGAATTAAATTTCAGTTTAAAGCCTGTTATCAAATAGCTCACAGTCAAGAAGCACGTGGACATGTCACTGAGCCTCTCAGTGCATAGGCAAGACCTGAGCTTGTTGGGACAGCAAGGTTTGCCAAGCAAGGTGACTAAGTCAGTCACTGCATATCCAGCATCTATTGTACACTGGTATTCTGGGATGCCTAAGCCTGGAAGAACAAAGGAAAGAAAGCCAAGGTGTCTTGTGTCATCCAAGAGGATCAATCCTTCCCCTAGAACATGAGTCACGTCAAAAGGAGGGTTCCCAACTCTCCCTATTGACTGTGCAGAGTTTAGGGCAGGTAAGGTCCTAGCTCAGGAACTCTGCCCTTTGTTCAAGGTCAGTTGGAATGAATGCCTGCCTGTGAGAGCTTTGCCATTAACCCCGGCAGCAGAAGCCAAGACATAGCAATACCTAAAATTATTGTGTCTCTGCCTCCTGTGCGCAGAAATCTAAATTAGGCATTAACTATATTATTTAATAATATAATAACTTACCCTTTGTGAGTGTTTACAGATGAGTGACTATTGGGTATGTATAAATCCACGTACGCAGAAGAAGATAGATTGGAGAGGAGACTCATAGCAATGCATCTGTACCTTTACAGTCCTTCAGATATTAGATCCAAGTTTTATACTTGGTTAAGGAGCTATCAGCCTCTGGAGGATAATGTCAAAAGTGTAATGCATGCCTGAAAAGTGTGCCCTTCAGAAAGCTGTAGTGACTGATACAAATCTAGTTTTGAGATAGCTTAGCAAAAATCTGGGCAATTCTGTGTCTGCGTAAGGGTTTGTTTATATATGGCCTGTGTATGTCTTAGACCTTTGCTTTTGAAGTGCAGTTGTGGAAGGAAAAGGCACTGCCAGGACTCCTGGCTGGATTCATCCTGCTTACTGTTGTATGTTATTTGCTGCCCCACCAGAGGTGTCTGAGTTAGGGAGTTCTTGGTCGTCCTGGACTCTCTTCCAATCTGGTGTTTCATTTTATTTTATTTTAGCATACCCCTTATTTTGCAATACCACTTTTGAGCCAGGTAAGTGATGGTCTCAATGCAAAATCAGCGTGGTAGTCCAGCTGCAGAACAGTTGTGCCTTTGCTCTAATACCTGTGGCAAATATTTATTAGGAAAAGATGAGGATCCCTCTGAGGAGTCAGTGAAATGCTTTATGCCAGGAAACTGCTGCTTTTATTTCCTTTCTTCCTCTTAGAAAAACCATTCACACCTACCCTAAAAAAAAAAATCATTCAGTACGTATGGTTCAGTGAAACAAAACGTGGACTGATGTTGCTGTGAGAAGTTTACTATAGGTGCTGGGCACAAGTGGAGTTTTCATGTGTATAACACTGGGTTCTTTTTTTTCAGGAGGTAGAGAAATGATTGCTCTATATGATTTAGTTTTTCAATAGTCATGAGGAAAACAGTGCTGCAAGGTTGCCTTTCTTTGCTGCTTCTATCCACATATGGCAAACACTTTGAGTCCCTTGTGGCTGGTATTAGGGAGGCTACATGTGGTCAAGATGCTTGTTGGCTGGAGCATAAGGAACATACTGGAATTCTTTTTTCCCACTTTACACCAGGAAATGGTAACAAAGAAGTATTCTCACTGTGGTAAATCATGGTCCAAAGGCCACAGCCCACGTGTGAGTTCAGCCACAGGCTTAGGCTTTCAGACTTCAAATCAGCGTGGCGGGGGGGGTTCATCTTGGCTCGTTGCAGGTACCTGAAGTTAGAGATCTCACCTGTGCTATTCACCTAGGCTTTCTCTGTGGCCAAGAAAAGAGAGGCACTTGTAGGAGGATATTCACACCTCGAGAAGAGATAGAAACTGATCTCTGGTTTCTACCTCTCCTCAGAGTTCAGAAGAATATGCTAGGCATTGCAGCTCTGCATTCAGCGATGTGGTAACATGAGTCCCACCTGAAACTGTGCCTCAGTGACCCATCCGCACAGCAGGATGAACAGCTGCTTGGCTCTCAAGGATTTTATTTTTTTTTATATGAGAACATTGAGACAAAAGCTACATATTTTGTAGACTGAAATTTGGGGTATGGGTTCTGTTTCTAATGATCCTTTGTGATGAAAAGTACATCCCAAATTAGGAAGGAGTCTCCCAGTGTGGTTATGAATTGTCTGTGCATGTGTAAATCTGTATCATGGGTCTTTTTCTTTCAAGTTTGTGTCCAATAGCCTTTTATTTTTTACTTTACATTGAGGTTTTGTATCGCTTAATACACAGAGCTGAAATTACTACTGACTTCTAAAATATTATCTCTGCTAGTACTTACGGGTTTGCTGGTAAAACATGAGTTAAAAGCTGAAAGCTATTTTTTAATAATACAGTAGCTTTAGTAACATGTTCTATGCCTAGTAAAGGCAGAGACCAAGAAGTCTGTCAGGTTCCTAATCTAGTCAAGCATTTTTTTTTACTATTTATGTAAACATTTATAATAAGAGACCTATCAGACTGGGGATCCATTAGACCAGGAGATGTTTAAAATGTGCAGTAAGTAATATGGGTGATTGACTGCCATAATAGTTATATCACAGTAGGAAAAATTTATGTGGATGAGTAAGTTCATCTTAATGGAGTATTTTCCTCTTTTGCAGATGATACTGGTTCTTTCTTATTTTACTTGCTTCCTATATACTATACTTCTGTGGTAGGCATCAAATGTACCCAAAAAAGTTTGTAACTGTAACTGGAAAATTACTCAGCTTTTCCCCAGCTGATACCTAACCATGAGGACATAAATTAAAAAGTTGCATCCATTAAATTTGCTGGCTCCTGGCAAAGTCTGGAGTGTAAAAGCCAAAGCTCACTGTGGAGCCCACGCTCTATCCTGTTTGGCTTCCCATGATTTGCTTCAGGTCCTGAAGAATGCATACCTGGGGACCGTTAGCCTCCCCAGCCCTCCTAGCTTTACTGCTTACATTAGTTTTTTGAGGCTTAAACTGAATTAATTAATCCAAACAGTAGATTGATGGGATCTCCATAATCCTCTAGTTCTTCAGCAATAAAGAATACCTTAAGCTAGGATATGAAAAATCTCAGACTTCTCATGCCTCCACTGAGTCATTTCTTAAATGTCCCGTTTTTTATGGTGGACTTCACATAGCAAGAACTTAAAAGGCACCTTGGCTGAAGGCTGATGAAATGAGTTAGGGGAATTAAGTAGCAACTCAGTGAAAGTGAAAACACTTAAAAAGGTAAAGGAGCAAAATTTGCGTCATTTGTTGGGTGCTGGGGAGTGCTCTAAATGTTACTCTGGTACAACACGTTTTAGTGTGTTATGACTGATGTGCTCTGTTGGAAATTGCAGGTTTATGCAACTCAGCCGACAGCTGGATGATTGTTCCCAATATCAAACAAAACCACTACACTGTACACGGGTTACAAAGTGGCACCAAGTACATCTTCGTCGTTAAGGCCATTAATCAGGCGGGCAGCAGGAGCAGCGAGCCTGGCAAGCTCAAGACAAACAGTGAGTAACATGAAATCCAGCACGCATGCGTTGTTCTCCTTTCTTGCCTTCCTTTATAGGTTTGATCACTAGAAGATACAAGAGTACAGAACAGTTTAACTTGTTTAAAGAGTTTCCCACAATGAAAGCCACTTTTATAACTTGATTCAAGATTGCCAGAATTTTCAGTAGTGCAGAAATTACGTTTTTTTGAGAGAGAGATGCATCTGTAGTTTGGTCACTGGAAATATCATTTAGGAACAGAGCCATCACATGTGAAATGATTGAAAATACTCTTTCGTGGTTTTGTTTTAATGTCCTCTCTGTTCTTTTTCCTCTACAAAGCAAAAACTTTTCTTATGTTTACAATAAAATATTTTAATTTTGTATAGTGTTCAGAAGATAATTGCTGGTATAATTTTATCCCCCAAAATGATCTCTTTGTAGGACATGGGAAAACTTAGCTCAATCCCCCTCAGTTTTTCATGGGGTTCAACAAGGTGGTAGAGCAGTCAGAGATCCCACTTCAAAACAACAATGGTTACACAAATTGTTAGCAGATGTAGTATAGCAATTTTAAGACTGGTTTTCAGCCTCTTTTTTCTTGTGTCCCAGCCAATCCCTCAGTCTTGTAGTCATCACAGGCAGCTTTGAGCACTGGAAAGGGAACACTGGGGTTTGTGCACCCTCTGAAACCTGCTTATTGCAGGGGAGGGTGCTCAGAAAGTGTGGGTACCGAATGTTGCAAGGAGGAGGCTGCAGGGAATGGCGCGTACACATTTCTCATTTTCCCCTTTCTGCTCTTAACCTGGCTTGCCTTTCTGTGTGACAGCTACGCATACAAGCCCTACATCTGCTACCAAGAATCTGCTTATTGTTAAACCTGGTAATCTACAAGCAAATGCATAACCAGAGGACCCATTTGGAAATGGCAATGGTTTACACTTTTTGTGACCCGCTGTGGCACAAAAGCAGTCTCTCAGGGGACTGTGAGAAATGATTTGGCCAGATACACTTCAGTACGGAGAAAGACATCCTTCAGATACTGCTTCAGCAACACAAAGGCTGCTAACCAGTTAGATACACAGGCCATGGGTAGCATAGGTAAAGCTGCCGAGCTGTAAGAAGAAAGCAGGTTTCCTGGTTGTCTCCTGGGGGAGGTAAATGATCATTCTGCTTTTTGACACAATGAGGAAGCCTGTCAGAACTGTGGTGAGCTTTATATGTCCACAAGGTTCGATTTACCAAAAAGTTTCCTGTTATTGTCTACAAACTTTGTACTACAGTGGAAGACACTTGCCAAGAGCAACAGCCTTAGTGATGTTTTTACACCATATTATTTGGACCAAGTTACAGTTCACTTCCTTCTTTTTAATGCACAGTATCCAGCACCACATGGGCACCCTTCCAAAGCGATCCTGAATTGTTGACTGTGCTTGTTATAAACCAAGCTGTGAGTGAATGAACAGACAAGCCTAGTGCTGCTTCTTTTTTTCGGCCTCATTTTGTGGGATTTGAAATCATACTTTTTGTAGTAATGATGAAGATGTTATTATGAAGCTTTATCCCTAGAGAATTAATGGAACACAATTTATTCTAAATCTAATACGCTGTGAAAAAGCAACCTTCAGACCTTTATTAGCATGTATATTGGTTTCAATTACATGCAAGAATTAGAGTATTCAGGTTACCTCTAGGTCAGAGATAATGGGCTTGATGATTACGCAGGGCTCTTTTCAGGGATTATTGACATGGGGAAGTCAGTGCACAGTGAGATTGACAGTACACCGACAATGCACACTAACTATTGCAGGGAGCGAAAAAGGCTAGTCTGTCTCAAGAACACTTCAGAGGAGGAGATTAATATGGTTATGTAATCTTGTGGGATTCTTGCAAGCTTGCTAATCCACTCTCCTTCTCAAAATCGAAGCCAAACCATTCTTCTGCCATCTTTGTCTCTGCCTCTCCAGGTCAGCCGTTTAAACTGGACCCCAAATCTGCTCACAGAAAATTGAAAGTGTCTCATGATAACTTGACAGTGGAACGTGATGAAACATCCTCCAAAAAGAGTCACACACCGGAGCGATTCACAAGCCAAGGGAGCTACGGAGTAGCTGGCAACGTGTTCATTGACAGCGGGCGGCACTACTGGGAAGTGGTGATAAGCGGGAGTACATGGTATGTATATAAAAATGTGTGTGAAAAGAGTCACTAGTTCACACCAAAGGTCTGTGCAGGTCCTACCACAGTTTCTCTTAGAGAGACCAGTAGCAGAGCCATGGGGAATGGTGTAAGAGCAGGACAAACATATACTTTCCCATTGTTTGTCAGACTATTTTCCCAGTCTCCAGCACTTTCCAGCTCTGGAAGTAAGTCTGCCAGATAGAGCGTCTTTATATTCAGTGGCTGTCACAGGACTTAGCCTCCGTGATTCAGGATGGTTGTTTATCGAACCCATATACAATACATTTTATGCTTTTAGTGAATTGAAGAGGTCAGAAAGTTTAACCTTCTTTGTACAACAGAGCAGCCTCTGTAAGTGGGATCTTTTCTTTATTAACCATGAAAGATCTTAGTGTCTTTCAGTAAGAAAAAAGACCAACATCAGAATATGAGAATATGAGAACAAAATAGCATGATCCAGTTTCACAGGGATGGAAGTCAGATTAGCTTCTGGGGGGGGGGACAGGGAGCAGCAGTGCTGTAGGTCTGTGCCCCAGGGTATGAAGGAAGGGGCAGGACATGGAGGAGTGCATTCCTCCGCTCCTGAATGCTCCTCTGTGTCACACAGGGGTGGATTTCAGGGGTCCTTCAGTCAGTGGAAGAGATGTCATCCTTTGGGATTCAAAGGCAATGATGGAAGTTAATGGAGTGGAAAAATCAGTAAGGTTTTCAGGTATGCCCACTGTCTTGACAAAGAAAAATGCTGTTTGCCTGTGCCAGCGCTGAGGAATGGAAACAGAATAACTTATGGCACATTAATCTGTGCTGGTTGAAAGCCCAACAAATACTGTAGTGTCTCTAGATCGTGAGGAACTTGTACATTTCTGTTATATATGAGAAATCAGGTATTCGCCCTTGGTGTCCATTAATGCGACCATTTTCACAATCCTTTTACCCCGCACATCTTGCCATAAATTATGGTTTGCAGAGCAAGTCTCTTCACCTACAATTGCTTCACTTGGCCCAAAACCCAGTCTCAAAAATGCTTGTTTGAATTTTAAAACCACACCAACATCTGGCAAAACATATTTGGGAATGGCAAAAGTGTTTTTTTTAATGTGTCCTTTGATGTTTACTCTTGCATTCCTTCTTCTGGACCATATATTAAAGAAGCAAGGAGAGATCAAATGAGCTGACAGATAGTAATGTATTCTAAAATCAATGAATTCCTCTGTATTCATCTGTTTGGAAGCAGAAACTGAGGCCCGCTGATTTAAACTCTGAGTTGCTGAGTACTCAACAACCTTCCTTTTGAATACCAGAGGTAAGTGCTGCAAAAAATTACCAGAGCAGCCAAACTCCAAACAATGCAGGGGACAATAAAGTTTCCCTGACCTCTCAGACCCAAAAGAGAGATGAGGATAAATATTAATTAAGCTTGCATAGACGTTGTGGTGAAATGCCACTTAATTAGGACTTAAGCAGTAGAAGCAAGAGTCTGGGGCATTCTAGTGAGTCCTCTGGGCTTGACTCCACTGAGAGACAAGCGTGGCAGGAAGCATTTGTTTCCTTGAGTTGTTTTTTCTTTTGCAGGTATGCCATTGGTATTTCTTACAAGTCAGCACCGAAGCATGAGTGGATCGGGAAGAATTCTGCCTCCTGGGTGCTTTGTCGCTGCAATAACACGTGGGTGGTGCGGCACAATAGCAAGGAAATCCCCATCGAGCCCGCACCTCACCTCCGGCGGGTTGGGATTTTGCTGGACTATGACAATGGTTCCCTTGCTTTTTATGATGCTTTGAACTCCCTACACCTTTACACTTTTGACATTACATTTGGGCAGCCAGTGTGTCCCACGTTCACTGTGTGGAATAAATGTTTGACCATTATAACTGGCTTGCCTATCCCTGACCATCTAGACTCCTCTGAGCAGCTTGCGTGACTGCTGAAAGCCAAAGGGTAGGATGACGTCTTCCCAGGGCAGCCAGGGAGCCCACAGGAGCTTGCCTGGAGCTGGCAGACCGCGCGGCATCCCAGCTGTCACTGCCAAACCTGGCCAGAACTGGAAAGGGGAGAATAGCTCTTTGCTGTGTACTTTGTACGGAAGGACAAGAAGTGGCTTTAATAATATCTTAGAACTTTCTTTTGCAGTTGGTTTTGTTTGGTTGGTTTTGTATTTAGTCTCTTACAGGAAGATTTCTAAATTATTTATTAAAAAAAAAAAGAGAGAGACAGAGAAGGGAAAGACTGGTTTGGACACCTGGAAGATGACTTATTTGTTTTGCACATTGACGGTCCTATTAATTAAAGTTTCATCAACACTTTACATCATTTTATTTTACAGTGGATAAAAGCAGGAAATTGGAAGGATGAAAACTGTGCAGTGGACAAGTCAGTATCCTGCAGGTTTTATTCATGCCAATATTCGTGCTCTCATTGCCAGTCTTACTGAGTGCGAGATCTAATTTCTGCCTTGCACATGGGAGTGTGCAGACCAAAAAGAACAAAAATAAACAAGTGAGGAAGGTGGAGCTAGCCAACACAGCAAAAGAAGAAATTTTAATTCACTTCTGTTCACAGGGCAGCGCTCTCTCTGTTCTTAAAAAACATGTGGAATATCTCCTAGGAATGTGAGTGGATAAATCATCTGGCATTTTATTTTACTGATGGCAGCATTCCCATCTACCGGTGCTTTGTCTTTGGGAAACTGTAGAATCACTGAGGATGTGAAAGACTGATACCATCTCTAAAAATCAGCAACACTGGAGAAGAGCAGCCAACCCAAGGTCTGACTTTAGACTAATTTGATAAAGCACGGTATCATTTACGGATTGATTGTAATAGAAGATGTCACGGTTCTGATGGTAGACATGTGAATGCTCATTGCTGATTTTACAAGGTTCAACATAGCAAGCCCAGCCAACAGCTCGGAAGTGAGACATGCACCATGTTACCATTGATTTTAAATTGAATACAAATGTTTCATTGTCGTACACTATGTAGTCTCTATAACAAAGCAAGGAAATCTGTTTTACATGTGCTGCATGGAGAAACACTGCAGCTGGAGTTTGCTCATAGCTATCATTGTCCTGGGTTGCTTGGGAAAGCTCAGTTTTCTGTGAATGACAAGTAAATAACAATTTTTCATCAGCAGTAGGAATCGGTGTGGGCAAGCCTTGCATTCGTCCTGGTGTTGGTAGATGAACTTCAGTGAAAGCAATAGAGGTTGTACCTACTTTAGCTCACTGCTGAGTTGGGTGAATTTTTTTTCTCTTTTCCTTCTACAGAGTAGAAGCCCTCTGTAATTGCTACAATGCTTATGTGTAGAGATCATTTGGGGAGATGCTTGAGGCATATGACAACGTCAAAAGAATGATTTTCCTGCAGTATTTTCATGTTACTATGCAAGTGGTGAAAATCTGCCCATGTTGAAGAGGATAAATTGAATATCAGCTTTAAGGAAAGATTTGCCCGGTAATTTATAACCATGCTTTAGGTGTCTTTTTAAAAGGATGCTTTAATGCACTTTGTTCATTAATGGGCCCAAATTAAAATGGTCCCAAGCTCAGCTTCAGATTTTTAAATACTGATTCTCCAGGTACCACGCTGTACTACAGTTTGCCTTATGATGATGCTGAAAACTTACGAGAAAGATGAGGAATACATACATGCCTATTGGATTTTTTCCTTTTTTTTAAATAGAAAGTGGATCCCCATCTATGTTCCTTTGATTTCCCTTTGCATGCCCAGCTAACTGCTGAATTAAATGGAGAAAAGTCCGACAGAACGTTGCTGGTACCATAGCTTTCAGCTGTGGCAGCATCCCATGGTTCACAGGTAGGAGCCACTGATCTTTCTAGAGTTGACATAAATAAGGGAAAATGTGTACATATGGTGAACTGCAGTGATGATCGTGATGTCTTTAATTATAAAGAAATGTATACTCTCAAAAATGAAAAGCAAATAAATTCCCAAACATTACATTTTATAATTGAGTACAGTGTTATCAGCATGATGTACATTACCCAGATGATCTGGCCTGGGATGTCTGGAAGGTAGCTGAGGTGGCATGAAAATTATTATAATGGATTTACAGGAGATGACTGATGCAAAGCAGCGATAGAAAGGTGCAGGAGAAAAGGAGTTTTACTGAGGGATTATTGACAAGTTTCTGCCTAAAATGAAAGGGTGTATTACCAAAGTACCTGTGGTAAGGCTGTGTATCTTCTCTTTCACCAGAAATATTAAATCTAGAAGCTGATTTCAGTAGTGGACAGACTGAAAATACTGCTCAGTGTTTGGCCGTACAGTGTTGGCAGAGATTGAGCTGGATGGAAGTAATACCATGAATTTGGAAAGATCCCCAATGATCTCACGTATTTTCACTGTAAAGATAGACCGTGAGTCTATAGATAGATCATGGTTTTGGCAAATGGAAAAAGAATAATCTGTTATCTACAGGCCTTGCTGTATCATTTTTATTTTAACACAGAATACTGCGTTTGGAGCTAAGCCACATTTCTCCAGTGGACTGTTAATTCAGTCAGTACTCCTGGTGCGTATATGCTTGTGTATCTATGTGTACATATGTATGGGTATACACACTCCAGTCTATGCACAAATACAGTGTGTAATTTGTGTATATGCATACACACATATATACACACACAGACTGACAGTAATTAGTCAGGTATTCCTTTTTCTTGGACAATTTCATATTCTGTGACTATGAGGAAACAAGTTTGCTATGAGCGGTATTCCTCTGAACATTTTATAACAAAGAAAATCTGTTTATTTTACAATACTTGATTCAATGCCTGATTAATCAATAAAAAGATCCATTCAAAAATGTAGTTTCTGTGGTCTGTGGCATTTTGCATGGTCCATAATAATAAATTGAAATCTGGGGCAATGAAAATCCTTGTGCAAACATAAAACATGGTATTTTAATGTAACATGCAGTCTTAGGTGAAGTTTTTTCACTCATTTTTGAAAGTTTTGTGACTAGGAATGAGGTAGCATTGAATGATGCCATGTTTGACAGAAGCAGATTTTTGAGGAGTGGTGTGCTGGCACACAAGCAATGAATGTAGTAGATTGAGCCTTGGTGTAATGACTGCTTCAAAGGTGTATTACAAAACCCAAGTTGTGATTCAGCAGAGTTAGAACAAGCGATAGCGCAATCTCTCTAGAAGACAGTAGCATTGGCTCAGAGTAGTCAAAGGTCTCGTCTAGCTTGAGGTCATGGAATGGTGGGAGACATTTTCTCTCTGAAACCAGATAAGATTTTCCATGTGTTATGTACATCTGATGGGGAAAAAAGTCATTCACCATCCAGAACGGGCGGTGTGTCATAAAGTGTCTCCAGCCCAGTGTAGTTTCCCATTATTTGCTTTCAGAGCAATAAGAGCTGAAGTTGCTGCATTTTCTACCATGGAAAATGGAAAGGCAGTGGTGAACAAAAAACATGCACAGGTTGCTTACATAGTGATGTATTGGAAGTGTTCTTGTGACACCATCTTTAACGTCTTCTCCCATACTGATCTTGCCAGTAGTGGAATTGTGTTAAGATACAGGAATGTAGAATGCAGTGTTTTCCTGGGTTATTGAGTTTTTTGCCTGTTTAGAAATTAGCAAAGTGTTTTGAACTTCAACCTTGATTTTTGTCTTCTCCACATGGAGGAAACCCCAGGTCACTCCCAAGTGCTAATGGTGGGTGTTCTAGATTATGCTGAGCTATTTGTTTTTAATTGGGCTTTCAGGAGTGAAAGAAACTCTCTTTACATTTTAACGTTTGATTTGGCACTTGATTTTCCCATTGAAAAATGAAGAGACTAAAGAACAATGATATTAACAATGCTTCAGTATGGATGAGACTCCTGATTTTGACTGGGAGCCTTGAGGCATTTGTGTGCATAAATCTCTGTGCCAGGACAGACTGATTTGTCATTCATGACACTGAGCAGTGCAAGGTGCAAGTGTCTTCTTCTGAGGTTGGCTGTTGCATTAACTCCACTCTTGGAGTTGAATATTCTGTTTCCTATTTTTTTTTAATTGGTTTTCTGGTTCAAGTGCAGACCGTGTTAATAGACTCTGTGTAATACAATCTTTCATCATGTTAGGTATTTTAGCAAGCCCTCCTGTGTCCTGTGCCTCTGGCAGGTCGCTGAACACATCGGGTGCAGCCATGACCTTTGCAACATCCCCTCCAGTGTGTGGACTGATGTTTAAACCATTGACCCAGTGTGTAACTTTCCCAGGTGGGATCATCTTGCTTTGCATAAGGAACTCTGGCACCAATGGTGAAACTAGTTCAAGGTGAGAGGCTCAGATATTTCAAAAAGACGATAGAGGAGAAATACAGGCTTGAATACCATCAGCATTGAGGCAGTTCTGTTTCAGAAGCATGACAAGGTATCAGGAAGGCATGAAGTCTTCTACTGCAGTGTGGTCAGCAGTGTGATTGTTCCTGCTGCCTGGGAGGGGGAAGGGAGGTGGCATAAGAGGGGGTTCAGGAGCAGTGCTGAGAGATCATTCAGAGCGACAGAACAGCTGGAAACCTGCCACCGCTACCTGCCCTGGCACTATGCTGCAGCTCTTCAAAGCAAGTTTGCACCTATTTTTCCTTTTGCTACAGCCCCATTCCACATTCCCAAATGACAGAAAAAAATATTGCAATTATATGTTTGAAATCCTAACCTGAATAAAAGCAACAGGGCAGGGATGACAGCCCTGGGCTTTGCTTTGCCTTTATTAACCCAGATTTTTGCATCTGTTGACTTCAAAAGAGATAGTCCTGATTTACATAGAGGTAGGTACAAGCCCATGAATCTTCAGTTTCCAAAGGGTCAAATCCAAGTGAAGCAGCAGCCCTTGTGCAAATAGCTCAGCATTCCTGTTAAATCATGCCTTTGGAGAAAACACATCAGCTGCTAGCAAAACTGCAATTTCTCCTGAGCTGTTTCCCAAGGCCAGCACAGGTGTGTTTTACAATGCACGGTTCTTTTAAAGTGTATGGTTCAGTAACATTCTTCTGGAGTGAATTGTTCAGGCAATGCTTTGCTGTTCCCTCCAAGCAGGGTGGGAACAATTCTCTTAGCAGATGCTGTGTTGCTGTTATAAAAGTCGTGAGAACAGGAGATACATAAATTATGATACCATGCTGCAACATAAGGCTCTTGTTCTTGAACTTCCATTTAAAAATGGATAATAACTAAAGAAGTTTAGAAGTCTACTTCCTCTAACTGTTTGTCCTAATTTATATAATTATTTGGAGATGTTTCCTCTCCAGGAATATCGCCTCATTTCTTTTTAGTACACACAGACACATAAAAATCAGGAGTATTCCTGAAGATCCATTAATTCATAGGACAGTTTATAGTCAAGCCTTTGAAAGACAGCACATGGAGCCTTTGTGCTTTCATTATATTCATCACTGAACAGGGAAAAAGAGCTGTAGCTGTTTAGATCACTGAAGCATTTTTAAATGACAGACAACTTCTATGAAAGACAGTGGGAAAGTTTTCGTTAACTTTTTTTATTTATTCCTCACCAATTCCACTTGAAAATATTTCTCTGTTATCCTTACATTTCTTCACCTTTCTTTTCTGCTTTCAGTCCTTTTCAGGAGGTTCACGGAAAACAAAACAAAAAGTCAAAATACTAATGCAATATGGAAGCTTGAAAGTTGAGAATATTTTTGAAGTAGAATATTTCTGAAGTACAGATAAGCCTGCTGGTCTTCTACAATTACTGAATTTTTTTGTTTCATTATTCTGGGCTTAATAGCATTGCTCTCTGATTAAAACAGTGTTGTGAGACCTGATTAAGGAGCACAAGGAGAAGAACAGTAGATTATTTTAGGATAACCGTAGAACAAGTTCCCTTTAATAGTAACACATATATTCGACCTCATTAATGTACAGTTTGTTGGGGCTTTTTTTTCCATTTTTAAATATTGTGCCCTCTATAGCAGTAGTTCCCAGCCTCAAAGCATATGTCTCTTTTGGGAAGCAAAAGGTCTATTTCCTTATGGAATTGCAAAAAATTCCTCCCTATGGCAGGTATGAAGGTGGTGCTAGCACCATGAGGACATCTCCTGCTGGCAGGGGGCAATTTGATCTGTACTTCTGTCATCTTGTCTGTGTGGGTAGTAGTGATATTATAATTGTAACAGAAGAAAAGTAGAAGATTTATCATGACTTGAAATCAGATAATGAAAGATAGAAATACAAGTTGAAGACAGAAACAAAAATAACTGGGAAGGTAATAACCTAGGAGGGTAAACCCAGAAAGGGTTGCTACCGGGGTGCAATGAGTCTGATAGGAGCTCATCTGGAAGGCTGCAAAATTCTGTTTTACTGTAGTCAGGAAAGGTGATATTCAGTAACACCGGACCAGAGAAAGGATCATCAGAAGAGAAAGCCAAGGGAGAGCCTAGGTGAGAAGGGGAGATGTGTATGTGGTTTGTTTAGTCTGACAATTGATGGCTGAATGGACGTAGTGTTGTTGTGACTGCAAACATATGATTAAGGATAGCACCAGGAAAGGAGAACACCCGTTTTAAGTAAAACTCAATACTGGTACAAGAATAAATGCAGTCAAACTGTTCATGGATGGTTTCAATAGAAATCAAGAGGGTTACTTCATAGGACAGCAAGAGGAAAAAATTGTTGTTTCTGAGACGAAGCTTTGTGGGTGAGATTAATCACCCTTTAATCTAAATGTCCAAATATTATTTGACTAGGTCTAAGCATATTTCCTAGGCATCTTCTATAACTAAGAAAATAGCATCTCCAAATATTCGTCCCAGATAATCTCACAGCGAAACTCAGAACAAGAAGAATCCCACTCCATGACTGATCTTCTACCATTGGTCCCATGGGGAGGTAGCTAGCATCTGCTTGATGCGTGCCTTTTCAATAGCTAAAGTCAGATTAAATGACTATCACTCTGTATATTTAGTAAATGGGATATCGACATTTTTATAGTGGTGATTATAGAGTAAATCCATTTCTTTGGATACAATATAGAAATTTATAGACAGCTTCTGACTTAAAATCCTTGCTGTGCTGAAGCAAGCAGGTAATTTTTCATTGGACTCAGTGAAGCCCAGATTTCACCTCTTAAATATGAACAAGGTGAAATATTTTCAGTCAGTCATATTAAATGTAGGTATCTCCCCTAACCAAAGACTATTCTAGCCACTGAGCCCTTGTTTTTTGAAAGCAAGTTATTTAATGTTTCAGTAAAATGGCCATCGAGGCAAAGTCATCAAATGAAAATGCATCTGTTTGACCGCAGAACAAACCACCTTGGAGATTGTATGTACTTGTATGAACTCTGTTGCATTGACCGTGTGCACAAGTATTTTAGACTCCAAACCAGGTCATTTATCCAGTTCTGCAAAACGCTGTGCATTAATAGTTATCATTGTTCTAGCGTTACTCTGAAAGGTTTTTTAATAGATGTCACAATCAGATCTCCCCTGGTGTTTCCTGAATTCAACATCTAACAACATCTAACTATAAGATTGTATCAAAGCTGGAATAGCTGGATACCGGTTGACGTGGCTGCATCGTTCAGTCCTCAAGACAGTAAGCCTTGGTCTCTAGACCAAGCACAAATATTCAGCTCACAGTACCTGGGCCACAGGGGTTTTGTTTATGGAATCAAGAACTCCTCAGCACAGTTCTCTTCTAAAGGAAAAGTAGCCAACAATTAAAAGCAAAAGGAATGTATAAGAGAGAGCTGCAAAGCGCTGGCTCTTGAACGTTTGAGTCAGAGGCTGAGGTCAAAAGTACTGATTTTACCATGTAATTTATTTGCTTCTTCTGCAAAGGAAGGTAGGGGTAGTTCTCTGAAGGACAGCTGAGAGTCCTTTTGGTATTCATGGCAGATTGTTTTGGATGGCTAACATCCAGAAAATCTTAATGTGGAGAAAAAAATATTCTGTGTATGGACGTAGATATCCCTTTTTCCAGGGCTTTGTCTTGGACTCACCTCTCTACACTATATAGGCTGCTCTCAGAGGTTTCTTTTTATCTATTTCTAAGCAGCATGAGTATTTCTCTAATGATGCTGTGGTGAGGTCTGATTCATCCTTCAGGTTAAGAGAGAGCACAGGTGAAAACCCTTTCACATGCAAAGCGTCGTTAACTGTGTGTTCTTCCTAAAAGGGAAGGAAATCACTCAGGCTGGAGAAATGTTACAGTGAAGTTTGTTGATGCTCTTCAGTCTGACAGGACAAGAATTGCTCAAATTAAAGGTAAGAGTTTCTGCAGGAAGCACTTTCTGATAGGAGAAGGATTGGCGTTGCGGGAATAACTAGGGATAACTAAGGAAAAGTGACAGAAAATCACCCAAACTGGGAAATATTTTGGAAAAGGCTTGGCAAAGAGGGGTCTAATGGGGTTCGAGTCACAATGAAAAGTGGAATATGGACAGGACTGAAATAGTCTGGTGTGCTTTGGAGGGACCAGTGTGAGTATGGGAATAGTTTATGAAACTGCGTTGGCCCATCCTGCTTAGAGGTCTTGGAGTTGGAAAGAGCAGCAGCAGATAAGGGAACTGAAACACAAGTCAAAAAACAAGGAACAGGGATCATTTTCTTTCCCTTTTCTACACATTAAAAAGAAATTGAAATTTGAAATATCCAGTTGCAGGAAACATGGAAAACTTCTGTAAAATAGTCTTTCTCCTTACCTTTGTCATTTGTGACACCAATGAGTTTTGAAATGGAGACAGCTTTTAAAGAGTCTCCAGTGTGTTTTCACTGGTTTTGGAACCTGCTTCATTACTTCTGTTAATTTTCACTAATTGAACAAAACGTTCCTTCATTTCTGCTGCTTGAAAATTCAGTCAGCCTATGATCCTGATTCTCACGCGTAGGTATTTCCTGACCCAGACAAGTGTGGAATGAATCCTGCCTCTTGCTAAACCCTGGGACCTTCCAATAGCACAGTGGCAATGCAGAGACACTTTTTTCCAGCTCCAGTTGACCCTATCGAGTTTTTTGGTAAATTATGTGACTGGGCGGGTACTGTGTCCCTGGGAGGCCTCAAGGTTTGGGAGTTTGGTGGTCGATGTGGCAGAAGTAGGGCTGGTTTGTGTCTTACACAGAAGGAGGAACTGGCTGAGTGGTTAAAAGCAACCATGGATGAGTTGGTGCTGAGTTGCTGGCAGGGAATGTGTTTGAAGGGTAGTGAGGACGTTCGGTGCTGGGTGACGAGGAAGTTTTGCCAAGACGTTGGTGAGGTCTCGCAATCAAGGAGGTTAATGAAATGTAACTACAGTCACTAATCCAAAAGGATTTTGACAAAATCTTTGTAAGGTTATTGTGCTCTGAATGGTGTTAAAATATGGAATTGATGTACATGTAAATGAACTGATGTTTAGTTACTGGAATAAGATACTGCAGATGTATTGTGGGATATATATAAATGAATGTGTAATCTAGATTATTTGAGTTATAAAAGATGGTGTTTTGGCCATCTGTTGGTGATTTTCTTTTACCAGGCTAAGGAAATTGTGGATATGAAAAGAAATAACAATCTATTAGCAAGTTTTGGATTGTTTGAATGTGTCTTGATTTTTGTAATAAAGAATGTTAACTCTACCTCTTAATTTCTGCTGAAGTAAACCTATGACTTCCAGTAATGAGTCTGGGCAGAATTGATCTTAACAAAAGTAAGAGTGGTGGTTAAACCTTATCTAATCTCAATTTAACATAATGATCAACAGACTGGTAATTTTCTCATGAATCAGTGCCTCACTGAGGAGTGCCCATTGAAGGGACATCACAGGACATATGCATCTGGAGGCAGCTTTCCAGAAATTCATCCCAGTGACAGCCAGTGAAAGCAGTGAAAGCTGTAGCGAGGAAAAACATCAGGTCAACACATGGGTGGATTTGCCTGACTTTTTACAACCAAGGATGGCAGCCTTCGTGGCAAGGGAGAGGGAAGGGGTCCCAGCCCCACACCCTCGCATCAGATCAAGGTGACTCCCTGAAACCACTCCTTCCTGCTCACACCGGCTTTCTGCTCCATGTGATTTCATAGGAACTGAAACAGTTCTGGACCACAAATATTTCGTGATGTAGAACTACTAAAGTCAAGGGTAGTAACAGCAAAGCTAAATTTGGAGAGATGCACAGGTAAGGGAGAGAACAAAGAGGCTTTTTACTGGGATGAATGAGCTGTGGGCAAAATGAATAAAACGCGGTTCAGAGAATTTTTTTCTCTCTCTCTTTGAATCAGCATAGTTTGGGGATTATCTCTGAGTCACAAATTCCAGCCAGCAGTAAAAAAAGTTTAATTTCACTTTTGGATGAAAGACAGCTTTCCATCACATTCCCGCAGCCTTGCCTCAGAGATATCCTGTCTGCCCTTGCTCAGAACTGCTCACCAAACTCATCCCACCTATTTATTCACCTTTTAGTACTGAAAACTGAAAAGGCTATAAAGTACCCGAGTCAACTACAAGACTTAATACAAGATTTAAACTCTCCACTTTTCTTCTGGCAGCAGCGCGAGATGATACACAATCATTCCTTGAATTAGCATGCTTTGTAATCGGCTCCGTCCAGGGAAACTTCGTGAGTTCAGTGCGCCTGCAACGGTGCCAGTCCCGTGCTGGTATCCCATCAGCTCTCCCAAGCAGGGCTGGGCCAGACCCAAGCCCAGGGAATCTGGATGTTGCATCCTTGCCCTTCTCAGAGCATGGGCTGAACCCCATTATGGTGCTGTGGCATATCAACACCAGTAAGGAGGTTTAACTGGAGCACACGTGGGCCTACTGAATGAACTGAGTTGGAGCCAATTCTGATGCCCAGAGCCATAAACATCCAAATGTGGCAGCGTGTTACCTCCAGCATTAGCAGGGAGACCAGCTGCGGGGCAAGGACCCGTTACACACATGCTTATGTTCTCTCTTAGGTATGTCCACTTTGGCAAACGCCCAGTTTTTAAGCTGTGGTCTGGAAGCTGTAGAGCTGTGTTAACGTTGGACTTTCCCAAGTTAACGCATAATGTCAGGAGGCAAAGTGGAAGAAGTGAATTGCTTTGCTGCAACCTAACTCCCATGCTAGCAGAGCCATAGGCTCTCCAGCTGAGGCAGGCTTACAGACTGTGTTCCCAGAATGCGGCTCTTCTCTAATTACATGTGCATCCTTACTTTGGCCAATTAACATCTCATCCATCGACGTAAGTGAAATACAAGCTAAGTCTTCATAAAATGGATTTGAAATAAAAATATTTTTTTAAGCATCTTGGCAACTAGACTTAACAACTTTTTTCCAAACATGCTTCTTTTAAGAAAGCCACAAATTTGTAGTCTCACATTTTTTCCACAGTTATATCAGTGAATTTAATCCAACCTCCCATCTGTTTTGGAAATGTCTTTTTTGTGCTTAAAAAATATTAGAATATAAAAAAATTAAAGAAAAAATGCATTCAAAAATGATTCAATTTTTGTTTCAGGATCAATTTTAATTTAATATTAAAAACTGAAAAGGCATGTGAATGCTGTGATTCCTTATCAATGGACAGCTGTGACATGACGTGACTGTCCAGAGGAAGGACAGTGCTCTGTGAGTACACAGCAGGTATTTATTGGCTAATAAGCACTAATGCACTCACCAGTCACCATACGATCAGTCGGGCAGGGAGGTTGAACCTTTATCTTGCTGAGTGGCCGTCATCTGCCACTCCCGCCCACCACCTGGTTTACATTGCAAGATTTCTCTCTGAAGTCCTGGACCAACAATTACAGACTCGTTCCCATCTTTGTTTTCACTTTTCTTTGCCCGTGTGGCTTCAGCGGGAGAGGGCTCACAGACCCCAGCAGCTCTTCTGCAGGAACAGCGCAGAGCCAGGGCCGTGACAGCACCTCACAGAGATGTCCGGGGTTAAATCTCATTTCATTCCGTGACTTCCACCTTTAGCTTCCCGTGTGAGTGCGACTCGTAAGTGTGAGCTCAGGGCGGTTTTAAAGATTTCCATAGATGGAGAGTTTTTATATTGAAATTGTTCCAGTGATTGATGTAACAGAATTATGGTTTTAAAAAATAAATCTTACCTTAATTCTGCTTTTAATTAATCTAGTTTCAGCTGCACAAGAAAAGACACAATTCAAGATTTAAACAAATCAAAAATCCTTTTTTTTGAGAAATAGGTATACTTGAAAAAAATGGAGTTGAAACATTTGTTAGAATAATGTTTTTAGAACTTGGCATTATACATACAATTACTTGGGGGGAAAAAAAAGAAGCTTTTGTGAAAAAAATTATCTTTCTCCTCTCCTGTTTAAATCATCAGATAATTCAATAAACAGAGGAGCACCTCTCTCTGCTTGTCATATTCTCAGCTTTAATCTCTGCTCTAAAAACCTGTTTCATTGGTAAGACTTAAAAACCTCTGCTGTGAAAGGGAAATACAATAACCTTTGCTGTGTATACACCAGGTGCTTCTCCCTAACGAGCAATGTTGATAGAGTGATGTTTAATCTTTGATGGTAATATCTAGGGTGTATTGAATTGCAGTAAAAACACTTTCCAGACACAGTATCTTCCAGGATTATAAAATCTATGGACAAACCATATGATTCTGTACAATGGCATTAAATACTGACTAGTGGTGCCAGGGAAATTCAGGTAATGTTATAGGTTTGATCTCTTATGTGGGAAAAATCCAGAGGGTTTAATAGCTTTATTAAGTGGCAAGATTTTGTTCCTGCCTATCAGGTCAGCAATAAATTCTTACATCACTGCTGTTATAAAGCTCAGAAACCTGAAGCTGTGTTATATGACTCTCCCCTAGGAACGGCCCGTGATTCACGTCTCTCAGCGCTGCACAGTGATGGTAGGAAGCACCAGATTAACACAAAAAATCAGGAGAATTGTGATCCATGCTCAGTACTGCACAATTGCAGTTTAATGTGCCGCTATCAAAAAATTAAATTGATTAGCATGATCACGGTGAATTCTCACTGAAAGCAGAATTTAGGAGGCAAAAAATGTTATTGAGATACACTGAGAATTGTGCATAAGATGAAAATGAAAGGCAGAGTGGAAGGAGGAAAAGGCTGGAGGCAAGAGGTAGAGTGATTTGCACCCATTCTTATATGACTCTTGATCAAGCATCTAACCTGTTCATCATTTCAAAAATCCCATCTCAATCTAGCTTCTTTTTAAATCCTTATCCTGCAAGATAGGTCATGGCCTTAAATGTTTGTGATTCAGTCCTGTGCCCTGAAAAAGCAGGAAAATCACCTTCTCACCACGAAGCCCCGAAGCAGCAGAACCCCCGATGCCTCGTGTTTCTTAGGGCCTTTGCCTGGGATATCTTTGCGTTTCTGTAAGATCATTGTTACCACTGGAAATTAAAATCCTGGTTTCAAACCAGCCACAAACTTTCAGGAGAAAGCTGATATGAATGGTTAATGTGGCTCCAGCAGCTTAGCACAGGGAAGAAGTCTGCCTCTGTGCTCCAGAGCTTGAACCAGGTCTCATTTCCACCCCTGGGCAATAGTAACGTATGGTACAGAATTCCTGGGAGGGCATTAAGCATGTGGTAGCCAGGGAAGTTTTAAAATGAACTGGGATTAATCTCGCCTACCAATTAAATGTAATCATTTAGTCTAAACCAGCCCTTAGCTTCCTGCTGTAGCCAAGGGAGGGGGACAGACACCTCTAAGGAGTGATTGTTCCACCCCCTACTGAATACCCAGGGTGGGAAGAATCACCTTTCATAAATGTCTGTTAAGTCTCCGCAGAATACAGGGCTCCGTTAGATGATCAGATAAACTCACAGCTTTGTTTTGAGTCAGCTTAAACTAAATGAGGCTAATAAATTAGATTGATTCACTGCTGGTGATTAAAATAAGGCATTTTTCACTGCAAGCATCAATTGTCCAGACAATTGACAAACGCATCCACTTCTATCCCACCTCATAAATAGAGGAAAACATGGAAATGGAGTAGGGTACTTCAGCTGATTCGTCCTTTTCTTCCAGGTAGCATTATTTAAGTCTGGCATGGATAGTCTGAGTCAGTGGGTTTTCCTGCAGATGCTGATTAATCCTAAAGGGAAAAGCAATCTTACGATGTTGCTGGCTACGCCAGAGCATCGTCAGCCTTCTGTGGGCCTGGCGTGCCATAACATCCCATCATAATCTCAAATATTATCTTTATATTTTGAAACAATGGAAAAAAGATCACTTGGGCTAGAAAAACTATGCCCACCATGAGCCACTGACTTTCGTTAAGGAGCAATAATTAAAGCCAGGGTAATGCCCGTTGCTCCAGGTGTGGTGACTCTGTAACTCAGGCTCTGGAGCTGCAGAGGCCAAATAAGAGCTTTCGGGTGGGGTTGGTTTTGGTTGTCCCAAGGAATATTACAGCCCCTCCAGGACCAGTTCAGCCCCATCACAAAGCACGATGCAGATGTCACATACTTCTCATTCGTTTCCTCCCAGCGACTTTCCCAGGCTGGAGGTAGGGAAATGGCTGATGTGGCTTTTCTAACTTCTTATTCCTTTTGAAACTTTGGCTGTTTTCAGGGAGCTCGACAAGCTAGCTTCTTTGGAGAAGGTGTTGATAATTTACATTAGCAGCAGACAGTAGCTTTTCCACTGGCTTTCACCAGTCAGGGAGAGTACAAATCTGCTTTGTAGGAGGCAGGTCACATAATCCTGGGGGCTTCTAGAGTTTCATTGTGTTTGATTGAGTTTCATTATGCTGGGGTAGTGAGGTGGTTAATACCTACCAGACCAACTGAAATTTTTTTGCCTCTGTGAGTTCCTGTCACATTGAGTTTATTTCTTCTGCAAAGTAAGATGAGAGCTCTTTGCAACAGGCTGGTCTCAGGTTTAATTCAAAGACATTCAGTCTTTGAGTGTCAGATGTAACTGGCCTTTACTGGTTACTGATCACACTGTACTCAGTCAGAAATGAAAATACAGACAATAGATACAGGCAAAGTCAGACAGACAGAGGCATTCATGCAAGGACAGCCTTTACAGGGATGTGTCATGCATAGAGCTTCCTACAGTCCACAATTAATCACCTTCTACACGGTGTATCCCACAGTTTGCCAAAATCCAGCTTTTCTGAAGGGAAAAAATATTTATCTATATCCTCACTAAGCAGCCAGCCACCAAATGTGCACGGAAAGGTGTCAGTGTTGCCAGCAAACGCTATGGTCACATTCAGGAAAGAAAGCAGCCCCAAGGAACTGGGGTTTCCCCGTTTTGGGAGGTTATACAGCAAGGCAATACCAAGAGTGGCAAGACCTCTGTGGCCCTGCTTGGGGTCTGACAGGCAGTGTGTGAGGTTAAAGATCTGGAGAAAGACTGAAGAGTTGGGCTGGGAATCCGTGTTCCCCAGGGCCGTGCGAAGCTACCTGCGGAACAGGCACTGCTGGGAGGGAGAAGAGCCTTTCTAGCGTGGTGAATCTGTGCCTGTTCGTCTGGGTGGCTTGGGCAGGAGTGTCAGCCCTGAAACAGAAAAGGGCTGGTCTCTGCTCGGCTTCCCTGTCTGTCTCACAGAACAGCGTGGTGAACAAACCCATCACCAGCACGAATGGCCAGAGTCTGGATCAATCATTTTTATACTTGCACCTAAAAACAAACCAAAAACAAACTAGGCTGGCGTGTTGTTGGGAAATCAGCCAAATGACAGGACTGCTGAAGAACACACCAGGATTTTGCCATATGCAAATCGTTGCCTTGTGTGATTCAAGGAGACAATTATCCTTCTAGATAAGTTTAGCTGACTGTCATTTATCTTTATTACTGTCTCAGCTGTAACTACAGAGCAAACTATTGACATAATGAAGAACTGAAACTACCCATTTAGCTCCAAAGCTTTGTGAAGATTTCCCTGATCTTTTACACCTTCATGCTGTTAGGAAAGGACATTCTCAGCAAGTTCCAGACCTTGGTTGAAACAACTGTGAAACAACTGCACATTCTTCCAGTGAGACAGGCCACAGAGCACAAGGAAGAAAGAAATCCCCCTTCTGCTCATGACCAAGAAGCATTTCTCTCTGCAGGGCATCAAATCTGAACCTAGCTACTGTCGGCAATCGCTGCCTTTCATTGCTACCCCATGGCTCTTCGCGGCTTCAGTTGGGATTTCTAATAAGTGTGTTGTAAATCTGTCATCATTTTCCCTTCTAATTCTGAGTTACTTTTTATCTGACAACATGCCTAAGAGTATGTCATGGACCTTTTTGCAGTACCAGATGAAAGGCAGATGGGAATAATTCTTTTTGTTAGTTCCCACTCTGCTCACATCTCTCTTCCTCCTGAAATGTGTCCCCACAGGCACCTTTGCTCTCCACAGACATTTTTTCTTCATCTTTCTGATGTCTTTTTTTGCCATAATCCCATTGGATTCTATTTTCCACAATTTTTTGAAGTCTTAATTTTTTTTCATCTTCCCCAAATTGTCTTATAGTACTTTTTTTTGCCATGGTGGTCCTTATGCCAGAGCTTCCCATATAAAACCGCTGTCTCAGCATCATGCAGAGACTGTGGGCATAGAGCTGGGCAGGCATCAGCTTTCAATTTGTTTTCAATCATCCCTTCCCCAGCAGGAAGAGGGCATCAAGGAAGGGTTTCAAAATCATGATTAAAAAGCTACAGATGTTGCATCAGAGCCAGAGAAGATCCAGATAAAGATCAGAAGTTTAGCAGTTTCCTAGCTTTAAAAGCAGATTGATACAATGGGAAGAAGGGGGAAAACAGGGAATAAAATAGCATTTGCAACATAGGAGAAGAAAGTAAAAGGAGCTGAGCAGGGACCATAACTGAAAACACTATAAAAGAGGTGAGATTGCAAATAAATAGTAAATGGGATACAGAGAGGAAGGAAAATAATGGTCTCTGCTTCCCTATCCTTGGTATTGCAGTAAGTGTTCAAGGCTCCAAATACCTGTCTTTTTTAGAAAGCCTTTACATATGCAAGCACTGGAAAACAGATGCTCTGGTGGTTCTGCATTCCTTCTGGTAACTGTCAAAGACTGTAGTAACACGCTGCTTGCTGAACTCGGCTGAAATATTAAAAGCCCCTACTTCAGACAAGCCATTCATTGCTGACCCCGAGATGGATACTTTCTAAGCTGGTGGAAAAATTCCTGCCAAGTGAGATTGGATTGCTTGGTATTCTTTAAAAATTGCATGAGGTTGGTTTTTTTTTTCCTCACTTCTGTAGGGGTATTGACTGGAAATTCTCACTGACTGAACAAGAATGGTGTCATAAAACATTTAATATGAAAAAAGGTACCTTTTAATATTGCTGTCAATTTTAAAAAAGTTTGCTGCACTAGTGCCTCAAACAAGCGTATTTTATCTGGAAACCATGGGAAATTTGTAGGTATCTGTTGTCTGACCCTTCATTATAGCTAACACATACTTTTATTTATCATTGCACACAGAGACACCAGATAAGCCTTGATCTCCATTGTCTTAGGCAAAGTACAAGTTCAGAATTAGAAATGAACTAATAAAATGTCTAAAGAAATGTGTTTGCACTAGTTGTGAGCATATCAGTCTTTCCCTTTGTCTGAGATGTATACATGGGTGCTTCCACAGATGTGTAAAAAATAACACACAGCAGCACACACAAGTGCAAAATTAGTGCTTATGTGGCATAAGGCTTTATTACAAGTGTTTTTTGAAAGACCAGATTTCTAAATAATTAGCATCTATTGACGTAAATAGGCATTCCACAGAGTACTGGAGTTTGAAAGGGATCTCTGGAGATCATCTAATGCAACCATGCTTCTCAGAGCAGGGCCAGCTGGAGCAGGTTGCCCAGGACCACGTCCACTCAGGTTTTGAATCTTTCCACAGCCAGAGTCTCCACGGCCTCTCTAGGCAAACTGTGCCAGTGTCCAGTGACCCTCAGAGGGAGAAAGTTTTTTCTTATGTTTAAACAGAATTTCCTGTTTGTTTGTGCCCACTGCCTCTTGTCCTGTCACTTGACACCACTGAGAAGAGTCTGGCTCCTTCTTTACTCCCACCCCTACAAGGTATTTATATCCATGGACAAGATTCCCCTGAGGTTTTCCATCTCCAGGCTGAAGAGTCCCATCTCTCTCGGCCTCTCCTTGAGCGGAAGATGATCCCGTCTCCCAATCACATCTGTGGCCCTTCACTGGACTCACTCCAGTCTCTCTACATCTTATATTGAGGAGCCCAGAATTGGACCCAGCACTCCAGAGGTGTCTCATCGCGGCTGTGTACAGCTGAAGGATCACCTCCCTTGGCCTGGTGGTGACACTTTGCCGAAAGCAGTCCAGGATGCTCTTGGCTGCCTTTGCCACCCTGGCTTGTGGTCAGCATGATGTACACCGGACACTCAGGTCCTCTTTTGCCAAGGTGCTTCTCAGCCAGCTGGCCCCCAGCTGCCTGGGGTTATTCCTCCCTGGGAACAACAAACACAGGACTTTGCTTTTGGATTTGCTGAACTTGATGCAGTACCTCTCCACCCATTTCTCCAAACTCTGAAGGTCACTCTGGATGGTAGCACACCCATCTAGGATATCAGCCACTTGTCTCAGTTTTATAGCAAACACCTGAAAACTTGCTGAACGTGCTCTCTACCCCAAATCAAGGCCATTAATGAGGATACTAAACAGTACCGGCAATTGTACTGATTCCCTGTGACCGGACTCCAGCTGGGCTTTGTGCTGCTTCTCACAACCATCTGAGTCTGGCAGTTCAGCTAGTTTTCAATCCACCTCACTGTTCATTTATCTAGTTCATATATTTTTTGCTGTCCTCTTGTCAGTTCCTTATCTGCGTGCATAGCCTTGAGCTGGGCCTCCTTGGCCCTGATTTGTTGATTAGCAAGTCTCTCTCTCGTGCACATTGCCCCGCATCGTTCACTTACCAACCCAGTCTACCATTTCCTCTCTTGACCATGGGTCATCTCCATCCCTCACTGTTCCCACTTTAAAGGGCTTCTCCCCATGTTGGCCAGCCTGCTGGCAAAAATGCTTTTGCTCTATTTTGTCAGCTGGATCCTATCTTTTCTAGACAGTCACCGTCAACACAAGATGCACAACGAGGCTTTGAGCTGCAGGATCCATCCACTCCTCCTGAAGCCCTTTTCCCTCATTGACAGGATCAAGGAGAAAATCCCACTCATGTGGCCCCCCAAGCCTTTCATCCTTGCCATGACAGCCATGTGGCCCTGACTTTTCAGGTCTCCCTGTCCTTATTCCTGGTGCCCATGCAGAACAGCATGAGACCAAGGGGCAGACACATACAGCTGTTCCTCCAAGCCCCTGGCAAGTGGCAACCTCCCCCAAAAGCAGGTCAGGTTGGCAGATGGGGGTCTCCATCCCCACAGGAGGGAGTCTCCTACTGCTGGCACCAGCTGCTTCTTCCAGGTGCTCCCATGGGTCTCAGGCTCACTGGCTGCACTGCTAGATGGAGGAGAGCTCCCAGCCCCTTGGCTGCTGCCAGGGCAACTGCTGAACCCACTCGGTAGGTGTACACCTGCAGGCAGAGAAGCAGTCATTCCCTTGATGCCCAAAGTCATGAGCTTCCAGCCTTTGCCATTGTGTCTCCGTTTCTTAAACTGATAGGCACAGATCCTGCCTGTCCCTCGGGCTCCACTTGTAGCCACAGAGAAGCTTGAGTCACCCTCCTTTCCATCATCCCCGAGGCCACACAGCCTGCTGACCTCCCCTCCCAGCTCCTTTCCCCGCTGACACAGAGCATCCCCCCATGCGTGTGGGCTGCAGGTGAGGAGCCCCTCTGCCCTGGCCCACAGTGGGAGGCACTGGCCACCCCTCAGTGCCATGGACCTGCATCCTCCTGGGAGAGCTTGCTCTGGGTCAAGGCCCCTGCTGTGCCACTGGGAGATGCTCCGGTGGGTGCTGGGGACTGTGCCTTGTGCCATGTCACCACCATGGCCAAGCATGTGTATAGAGTTTCTGTCCCACTCCTATGCACCCTTCTGCACCTACTCATGTGCCTGCAGTCTGCCTTTGCTACCTGCACGTGTTCTTCATGGTTTACTTGGTCTCCGTTCAGGTCATCTGACAACTTCCTCTCCATAAAAACTCCCAAGATTTTATAGCACACCGTCACATGTTTTATGCATGCTTACAGAGAAATGGACTCAAGCTAACCTGTTGAAGCATTGCTTGTAGTCTTGTCCTTGCTCTTCTGTCTATGTATAATGTATAAAGAAAAGGTTAATAATGCAGTTATATTGAAGATACTTTTGCATATAAATAAATTATTACAGAAATGAAAGCACATGTGCATACGTGTGCATATGAGGAAGCACCCACTAAGGCAGGCGTTCAGCACAGGACCCATGACGATGTGACAGGTGTTGCCACAATGCCCGAAAGCCCAGAAGACAAATTTGCCAGGCTCATTTTAGGGGCTTGAAGAGCTCTAGACCCTGTGTGGGGACACATTAAGCTTTCACACCAGGGTTTGCCATTGCCAGCACCGTGGTGCCAAGGACAGGTCAGAGTTTCCTCTTACCTATGAAGTTTATCTGTGAAAAACATGTAAAGCAAGTCAAACACAGAACTGGCTATTGTCTGTCATCTTTTCCAAAGCAGCGTGGCTGCTAATTACTGAATAGTATATCCAAGGACTATTTGTGCTGATTATTTTTTCTGTTTTGAGATTCTGAGATTTCCAGAGACGTCTGCATCCTCTCAGAGAGACTGAAATTGTGTTTCTGAAGCAAATTTCTTACAACACTTCTGTGTCCTCAAAAGCCATTGACAGGATATATAGTATCTCAGAGAGATACTGCTGAACTGAAGTTAAAGTCCAGTCCAATTAGTCATTTCCTTGTCTGTGAATGACTGTTCCCTATACACCCCTTCTTAAATTGTATAGCTCAGCTGAGCTTTCAAATGAGCTCAGAGTCTTTAAAAAATCTTAGTGATAGAGCTGAACAGTGCGGGCACAGAAATATGTCTCAACAGAAGAAAAAGTTTATTGAACTTTAGAATATTCAGGAATGCAATACAACAATGCATGACTTAAATTATGTGAATCTTTACATATAATTAAACATACTTTAAGTCTCCCTATTGGGAGTCTACATCAGAGTTCAAACTAGAACCAGTATGTTGAGATATTTATTGTCTGCCAGCAACATAGCATATGCTTTGGTCAGGTAAGGGGACCGGCAGCTGGGGAGTTCATTGTTAGAATGGGGAAACATTATTTATCCATGCTGTGATGGGCTTAATTTAAGAGTTTCAACTGTCAAAAAAAGGAAATAGTGTTTAAAATTCTCATTTTTATTATTTCAGTGAGTCATTCTGGATTCACCCCAGACTCCGGTTTTTCACATTCTAAGCCTGATATGAAGCTCCCATTACAAATGGAACAAAGCCTTTAGCATCTCCTATAGTTCATTAAAACTTGCACTTGTTTTTACGGTCTTTTCTTCCATACATCCTTTAGTATATGTTGTCTCAAACTGGCCATTTGTTTAGCATATAACTTGTGTTGTTAGTTCGGCTGTTGTGGGGAAGCAAGGATCCTGAGTGACATTCTGTGGATTTTCTTCAGGTTTGCTCAGCTGAGCACCTGCCTTTGGCATCACTTCAACTGTTGTCTTCTGAGAAGCTCCATGGGTTGAGATGAGATTTGGGTCTTACCCTGTAACCACCCATTCGATGCCACGTGCTGATCTAGCCTTTCTCAGTTGTAAGACCTGTCAGTGTCAGTGAACCTTGAGGCTCTGTCCCGGAGCCTTTCAGATCTTTCATTAAATTTAAATCTCCTTGAAGCATTGATTGTGTCATATGGCTTTCATTATCATAAGCATGCTGAAGATATTCAGATGCGTGGTTCATGTTAACCTTTCCTACTGAGGTCAGTAACAGTATCTCTGAGCATCTAACAGCTGTCTCCCTGTGGATGTCTCATAATTTTTTGACATTAAACACAGGCAGTAGGAGTCTCTGTTAATCGGGTCTGACAGTTTCTGTTCCTCTTTTGGTTTGTTTTTCATGGAATCTGCTCAATACCTTTAGCTGGGAACTTGATTCTTATTCCTGACAATAATTTGTCATTTACCGCTCTTTTGTTCAAGAAAAAACCTGTCGTTACTTAACATCTCATAAATTTGCCTGTACTGAGTCATTATACCAATAAAAACATCTGTCTGTGTGCTTGTGGTTTCATGTTTACAGTTTGCCTTTATTCAAAAACATGTTTGTCATGTCAACATATGCATACTCTTCTGCTTGCAGCATCTCTCCTTATGCTTGATCTGCCGAGGCCAGGAGGTAGCTGGTGCTTAGTGACAACGTGTATGAGCTTGGGCACGGTCCCCTCAGGGCACAGGGCACTTGTCTTCTGGGCTGGAGCACATTTGTCCAGCCTGGAGCATGGGCAAAGGAGCCAGTCAGAGACAAACTCTTTTGTAATTTAACTAAATTGTCTCTGTGGCCATGAAAGAAGACTGTATGGTCTGTTCCCTGCTTCTCAGTAGGAGCTTTTGCTCTCAAGCAGGGTATTAAATAAAACAGGACAGTCCTTCTCTGATGGTCCTTGAAGTGATTAGACACTGTTGTGTCTGACCGGCAGCTCCTCTCCGCAATGACAGCAACAGGGCAAGGTAGAAGTTTCTGTTCAAACAGATTAGTAGAGGAATACGCATATGGTTTTCCTCTATCAAAGGTTAACAAAAAGTATGGAGCTTTTTATTTGGTGGCTATTGAGAAGTGACAGGGATGTTTTCATTTTCTGTTTGTGCTCAGTTTTAAATAGGTGTGAGCTGGCCTGCTGGAGTTAAAAAGTTGTCTTCATCTGGGTAGAGACCAGCTTGTACTTTTTTTCATTTTAGAACCAGGAGCAACAGAAATATAACCTCCAGCCTGTAATGAAAAAAAATCAACAAATTATGAAGTCTTCAAAGGCTTGAAGATTGGGAGATGGAGTGTATTGCTGCATATAATCCGGTACCTGAGAATAACAGTGAATATCCAGTAAACGGTATGTGAATTTTTTGGTATTGCACAACTTGGCTGTCTTTTGAATGTCTGTTGACTGTTGTTTACAGTCAATATTGTGCTGCTCTGCGCTACTCAGGTCTCTAAGAAGAGAGAGCTCAGCTCTCAGCTCAGTGCTGTCCCTCCCCAAGCAGCTTCCCAACAGGGAATAAGGGAAAACATGAAGTCTGGATACATTCTAAGAGCAGCGTGCTTACACAGGCACAAATGCTAGCCCCAAGCTGAGCAGGTCAGAGAGTTATGTCTGGGAAATTATCCCAGAAATGCATGACAAAAATCTGTGCTTGAACTCTTTTCCGATAGATTAGCTTGTGTCAGGTTTGAGCACATCAGGACTGGCACACACACCGTCCTGCTGGGCTTTCTGCTGCCTGCCGCATCGTTAACCTCCGTACAGGTGCCTGCTGCCGCCTTGGTCCGTGGAGACAGGGTGGTACCCGGAGTGCTGCCCTGCAGGAGACAGGCGGGCGGTGGGAATTCTCCCCAGAAGGTTCTGTTGTGCAGGTTCCTGCTGAGAGAGCAGACACCTGTGCGTGCCCAGGTCTGCTGCCAGCACCCTCCCCTGCCACTGAAGGCAGGTCGCTGCTTTCTCAAATGAGCTCGGGTGTAATTGCAGTGCTGGGGATTTTTATGTTCGTGTGAATCCACTTCCCTGACAATCTGGGAACAAGGGTTCTGTGCTTGATTTGAAACTTGGATTTGAACCTTGTTGTATCACCAGCATGCCCCAGCTCCTCTGTTATTCGAAGGCAAATGTCTCCCGTTGCAGCTAGCATTGGCTATAAGCACTCATTCTCCCATGTACAATAAAAGTGTCTTGCCCGCCAGGCAGTCATAAGTCTTACTTTTTTATGCCTTCCTCTGCTCAGTGAACAGGAAATAATTCTGACATTTAGAATCAAGAAAATGCATTAAAAAAAGCATTCTACTTTATTGCACTTAGAAATGTTTCACTTTTTATATATTTATGCTTATACAGCTGGCAATCAAAAGAAGCTAAGACAGGATTCCCTATTCTGCAAAATACTTTGTGGATGAGGATGGAAGAGAAAATTTGGGGAAAAAAACATGATGCACATTTCTTTTCTATTGTAATAAGGTCTTATTTAGTCAGAAATACGTTTGGTTTCTCCAGTGCGAGGATGGCAAATGACACCATGAATCTTCATCTGAAAAAAAACTGTTTCAATGTGACCTGTAAATGGAATTAAAGTCATTACAAGCTGAAGGAATAGAATCAGATATATTTTTAACAGCATTATGCTTCAGGGAAAAATAAGTTTTAACAAGCCCAATACTTTCTGGGGGAGCAGGAGAAAGATTTGGGAAAACTGTGTGGGAAGTTTGATCGGCGGTTAGTTGAAGGAACAAGTAATGTTGATGGGTTTATTTTCTAATTTCATAGCATTTCTTAAAGCACTACTAGCTGCAATCTGGAGAAAAATAAAAGAACAGAGAAAAACTTCCAACACTGTAAAATTAGAACTCTCTCTGAATTTAAATGCCTCTACCTCATGCAGCTAGGTCATTTGCAGACATTTTAAATGGCTCCTATAGATACATATTTTTCCTACTTTTTGGATAAAATTTCCCTTACCTCCCAGAAATCTTAAAATAATTGATATATGTTCAGCAAGTAGAAAGATCGTATCAAGATATAATAAAAAGAGCCACAGTGAATGAGTCTATGCATAGAGATTTTGAGGTAAAAAAAAAAACCCATACAAATGCCTCTTCCCATTTCTTTGCTTAGCTTCTGCACACTTTTCTGATGAAGGTGTGACTAGCACCTCAGTGCTGGACACATCTATTAGCTCAAATCCTGGGAGGACTTTCCCTGCTTGAACTCTGCTTACAAATAATTTCTAGGGCAGTTTCCTTTGTCAGAATATTTAAGTCTGTTTCACTGAACTCCTATAAATAATTTTTGCATTTCTTCCTTCCTAAGGTCATTCCCTGTTGGGAATACCCAATAAGAGCAGGAGCAAACAGTTCCTGGGAACTATCTGGAAATAAATCTATCTGCAGCCTCTCCCTGGAACAGAGTGGATTGAAGACGTTTATTGAGAAAGTTCTTAAAATACAACTGCAAAATTTTGTAATCCCAGTTCCACTTCTCATTATGGCAAATAAAGCTTTTAAGAACAGAAGTAAACCACTAGTGTATAAGTAAAAGCATATAAAAGTATAGACCTAAATATGCTATTCCACTCTTCTATGAAAGCTGTCTCTGTCAACCACGAGCTTATACATCCTTTACTTCCCATATTAACTCTGTTCAGCTACTCTATCTGCTCCAAACAGCTGGTGCTTTTTGAACAATCTGATCAAATCACATATTCCGCTTGCCCTGGCTGTGTGGTGTGTCTCAATGCTCAGTGCTAATAAACATCATTCTTACAGGGTTGTAAAGGCTATACCAGCACAAAATCCTTGTAACAAACTGCTGAAGACAGAATAGTATTCTGCATTACATTTTTACTACCTCCCTTACATGGCAATGCATCACTGGCAGATATGCAACCTTGAGCATCACAATGAACTTAGAAAGCAAACTGAAATGAATTCTTGTCTTGTGAATATTGATGTAATCTAAAATGTCATTGCCACTATTCCTACTATAACAAATTTTTGGTAACGAGAGCAATGTATGGCTGAGAATTTTCACATTTCTTTGCTTTTGATAGTATTTTCCTTAGACTTTTTTCCCTCCAGAAAATTTTTATAGAGCAATTCTTGCCACTCTACTAAAGCCAAATTAGAAAAAGAAATCTGAAGTATGTGGTCTGAAATGTTACACACATAAAAAATGTCAAGTTGGAAAAATAATAAGCTAACCCTGAAGAGATTTTATTTCTATAAAAACAGGCACATAAGAGCATTTAAATTCAAGTTAAACCAGAGGTAGTTAGGGCTAGTTTGGCTATTCTCATAAGACTGACAAATCTTACATATGGGAACTATAAATTTGGTAAAGAAATGAAGGACTAACTGAGACCTAATTTGTTTTATTTGACTTGACCATATAAATGAGAACTACATTTTCCCCATCTTAACTACTATATATATATATATTCTTTTTTTTTAAGTTATTACTCAAAGCTACCTTTCTTGCTTGTGTAAAATCTTGTATTGGATATATGCCTTTAGCATCTTTGGTCTAGGCAGCAGCAGATTCTAAAAACCCACAGAATTCCAGCATAATATGAAGTGTAACTGAAGAACCAAAAAAACCCCAAAAAACCCAACAAAAAAAAAAAAACCTAAAAAAAAAAAAAAAAATAAAAAAAAAAAAAAAAACCCAAAAAACAAAAAAAATCAACAAAAAACCCCCTAAAAAACTAGAAAAAAAAACCAAACAAACCCCACAAAAAAAACCCCAAACCAAACAAAACCAAAAACTAAAAACCCCCAAAGAAGCATCATGGTTTGCATGCATTCCAGGACCATGCAGAAAATCTTTGTGTCAGAACCACAAATGAAGTAGGGCCAGTATCAGGAAAGACCCAAAGCATGTACAAGTCGTGTAAGGTATCGTGTATGTGTTAGGCGCTTGGCTTTCAGACAGCAATCTGCAATGTAGAGCAAGGACCTGGAATCTCTTCTTAGAGCGTGGGTCAAACAAGATGCTCCAGAGAAACCCGTGCACTGAGTGAAGAGGGGCTTTGACTTGTCACTGAGAAAGCTGACTATTCTCCTCCCGTGTAACAGAAACGGGGATGTCATTGACACGACAGGTCTGCAGTGGCTCACGATGACTAGGTGTCCATACAAGCAACACCCAGCGGGCACAGCCCTGCTGAGCAGCAGAGCCTTGAGGCAGGGGACTGCTTCAGAGACTAACTTCAAGCAGGTAAAACTGCACTGGGGAAGGAAACTGAAGTGAAGAAAAGTGACCAGAAAAGCTCTTTTTTAGAGTTTTTTTGGAGCCAGCAGCAGTGCTGTGCCTGGGCTGGCAGCTTGTAGATTGGCTCCTGACTCCCCAGGGGTGGGGCTGACACTGCTGCTCCTTATCTCTGGTGATTGACCTTGACCCATTGCTGTGGGATAAAGAGAGACCAGGGAGGGTGGGAACACAACCCAGCACAGAAGGTGTGGAAAGCTGTTCTGAGCACCTGGGGTGGTGGCAGTCAGTGTCTGAGGGCTGCCTGCACGGCCCATTCCATGAGGCGGCAGTGGCAGTGGAGGCCGTGTCTCGGATCAGCACGGGTGAGTGCTCTTGTCTTTTCTCAGGTAACTTGCTCTCCTGGTGACAGGCCCTGACACCAACCCTTCAGACATGGTCCTCACCAGGAAACGGGCTTCCCACGCAAAGACTGTGGCAACCCAGCCAGAGGGTCTGCTCCATAATGTGGCAGTTCAGGTTTCTGGCTGCCGGGAGGGCCTCAGCCTGCTGTTGCCAGGCAAAGCCTTTGACACTGTCTCCCACAGTGTTCTCCTGCAGAAGCTGGCAGCCCGTGGCTTGGGTGGGTCACTCTTGGCTGGGTAAGGAGCTGGCTGGAGGGCCGGGCTCAGAGAGTGGTGGTAAATGGAGTTAAATCCAGCTGGCGACCGGTCAGGAGTGGTGTTCCCCAGGGGTCGGTGCTGGGGCCTGTCCTCTTCAATATCTTTATTGATGACCTGGATGAGGGCATTGAGTGCACCCTCAGTAAGGTCGCAGATGACACCAAATTGGCTGGGAGTGTGGATCTGCCTGGGGGTAGCGAGGCCCTACAGAGGGATCTGGACAGGCTGGAGAGCTGGGCTGAAGCCAACGGAATGAGGTTCAACAAGACCAAATGCCGGGTCCTGCACTTCGGCTACAACAACCCCGGTCGATGCTACAGGCTTGGGGCGGAGTGGCTGGAAGACTGCGCAGAGGAAATGGACCTGGGGGTATTGATTGATGCTCGGCTGAACATGAGCCGACAGTGTGCCCGGGTGGCCAAGAAGGCCAACGGCATCCTGGCTTGCATCAAAAACAGTGTTACTAGCAGGAACAGGGAGGTAATTGTCCCCCTGTACTCGGCACTGGTGAGGCCGCACCTCGAGTACTGTGTTCAGTTTTGGGCCCCTCACTGCAAGAAAGACATTGAGGCCCTGGAACGTGTTCAGAGGAGGGCTACGAAGCTGGTGAGGGGTCTGGAGCACAGGCCTTATGAGGAGCGGCTGAGGGAGCTGGGATTGTTCAGCCTGGAGAAGAGGAGGCTCAGGGGAGACCTTATTGCTCTCTATAACTTCCTGAAGGGAGGTTGTAGTGAGCTAGGGGTCGGCCTTTTCTCTCGTGTAGACAGTGATAGAACTAGAGGCAATGGTTTCAAATTGCGCCAGGGGAGATTCAGGCTGGACATTAGGAAATATTACTTCTCGGGAAGGGTAGTCAGGCACTGGAATGCACTGCCCAGGGAGGTGGTGGAGTCACGGACCATGGGGGTGTTCAAGAAACGTCTGGATGTTGTGTTGAGGGATATGATTTAGTTGGGAAGTATTGGATATGGTTGGACTGGATGATTTTCTAGGTCTTTTCCAACCTTATAATTCTGTGGTTCTGTGATTCTGTGGTAGAGGACCCTCCTCTGCCGGCGCAGCACCCTGTCCCTGCACAGCACCCAGGAAGGAGCAGGTTTCCTGCACTGCCTGTGGGTTAGGCACACATCTACATAGATTTAGTTTGCTGCGTACAGGCACTTGTGATGCCCAGGTATCCAACTAGAACTGTTCAGCCTTTTTTTAACTCTGGGCTGCCTTGTCTGCTGTATGCACTTTAACATGTTAGAATATGTTTAATTAACCTTTGTGAACACCGTTCTTTTGGCATATTCCCATTTGTCTCGGAGATGCAATGTCGTTTGGACATTGCTCAGCCTCCCCTTAAGGACACTAAATTCCATCCAAAAACATAGTAAATATCAAATATTGTCATATCTGTTCTTTTTTTTGGTTACACTAATATCTGTTCACAATACCTGCTGTATCTCTGTTTTCCAGCTTCTTTTAGCCAATGGCTAACTCTAGGTTTTAAGGAAACCTCTTTGTTTGGTTGGTTTTTCCTGATAATTTCCAGATGTTTACTATGGCGATTTGTTCTGTGGTGTAGAAATTCCTTCTGTTCCTTCCTATACGTTGGCTCTGCTTTGTTTTGCATCTGTATCACATTGTGATTCAGAGGGTTTAAATTAGTATGTCTTACTTGCTGTACCACCTATTTATCATAATTTCTGCATTTGCAGATTGTCTCTTCCACTTGTTTGAGTTAATTATTGCAGTACATAATAAATAATTCATCAAAATGCATTAGATACCTTTCTGTACCCTTCAATGTACCTCTAAACTCATATTTGAATCTCCTTGCAAAGAGCTTTTCCTGACATTAACAGAGTTCCAAAGATAGTGGGTACTTGAAAGGTGACAATTAAGCAAGACATTGGGGTAGCATTAATGACAAACTTAAAGATCCTTGGAAAGAATATAAGCCTCCATTTGTTTATTGTAAAATAATACAGATAAGTCAGTACTCAACTCACTGCTGAAAAGGCATGATTTCTCTGAAAATGCAAGTAGCAGTCAGAAATACTAGGTCTTTAGCAGGACATTTTATTTATCTTCACTAAATAGCTGTGTTTACAGTCAAGACTTCTGCTTGGCTTTGACCCAGCAAATTTCAAAAATATCTCCATGCAGAAGAGAGGTTAGCCTATGATGGTCAGCCAGCAGCTGCAAGATGTGGTAAAACTGACACCTTGATAAAGTTTATTAATCGTAAGCACCAGCTGGGAAAAATTCCTTAGTAATAGATCACTCTGTATTGAACCAAATATGAGAGGTATTTTGCCTCCATGCATTATCTTTTTTGGAAGAAAAGCATCCCCACTGGCAGCCAACAGCTTTTTAGTTGAAATAGCAGTAGGAAACCCTTAACAGCTTATCAAAACCCAGAGTCAACAGGCATGGCTTTTACCTATCTCTATGCATCTATGTTTAAACACAATAATTACTTTTTAATCCTTGTGATTATTATAAAATTATTTGTTACACTCTTCTCATGTTAGACATGACTTTAGGGTGACTGGCTAATCCTGAGGAAATTTGTTCTCCAAAGGAGCATTTCTAAACAGGTTATTGGTCCATTCTTCTCATGTCCAGACCCCCCCCAAAAGCCTGGGCAGCAAGAAGCTCCGAGACGCAGGGGGTCAGTTTGATTGCACAGGGCAGCGGCCTAGAGAAAGCATTTCCAATGAGTGAAATATGTCTGGTATGCAAGGAGGAAGCCTGTTTCATGGAAATTGTCTTGAAATTGTAAAACGAGCTTTTGAAGTTCCCACACAAATCCTTGGAGTTATAAAGAATGTAAAACTTACCTTTTAAAACTAACTTGGCTGGTTAAACTCAGAACTATGATCAGTGAAGGATGAACAAGTACTGACTGGAATTGCATGTTTAAGGATGTGAGGTGGTTGACTGAGGGTAAGAGACACAAACCTTTAGAATGCTTCTGAGTAATTATCTTTTACCAATTTTAATGCATGTGTTTTATGTGATACCTTTCTTCTCATCAGCAAGACATCAGCTTTGCTATGTTACGTGTTTACATACATAGATTTCACAAGGCAAAGAGTGAAATGGCCGTAGTGGCTGGAGGAAATCCTGCCTTGTGCTCTTTGTGCAGCTGTTCTGAACTAAAAAAAAAACCAACAACCAAACCCCAAAAACCTCCCAGAAATTATATTAAACTGATTGGCTCCCTGATAGAGTTCACAGTCTGTCTATTCAAGAAACTGTGCAGGTGAACTCAGGAAAAGACGGCAATAGGAACACCTGCAGCCAATATTGCTGCCAGAGACAACCCATTGTGGAGCCACAGGTCCTCCGTGTTCCTGAGGGCAGAACATCTAACTGACATACTGTGGTCATTATGGTTTTTAATGAAAGATTTTCTCCTCATAGAATCACAGAATGGTTTGGATTGGAAGGGACCTTAAAGATCATCTAGTTCCAACCCCTCTGCCATGGGCAGGGGCACCTTCCACCAGATCAGGTTGCTTAAAGCCTCATCCAGCCTGGCCTTGAACATGTCAAACTTTCCTTGTCTTTCTGGCTGCTTTAGGAAACAATCTTCAAGCATGAAGCTCTTAGATTTTGTGTGTTACCAGTTATCCAGTCCATCAAATCAGATTAATTTCTTCATTGAGCTGTAATCTNAAAATGGCATTCAAACCTTTGGAATGCTTCTGAGTAGTTATCTTTTATCAATTTTAATGTATGTATTTCATGTGATACCTTTCCTCTCATCAGCAAGATATCAGCTTTGCTATGTTAAGTGTTTACATACATAGATTTCACAAGGCAAAGAGTGAAATGGCCGTAGTGGCTGGAGGAAATCCTGCCTTGTGCTCTTTGTGCAGCTGTTCTGAACTAAAAAAAAAACCAACAACCAAACCCCAAAAACCTCCCAGAAATTATATTAAACTGATTGGCTCCCTGATAGAGTTCACAGTCTGTCTATTCAAGAAACTGTGCAGGTGAACTCAGGAAAAGACGGCAATAGGAACACCTGCAGCCAATATTGCTGCCAGAGACAACCCATTGTGGAGCCACAGGTCCTCCGTGTTCCTGAGGGCAGAACATCTAACTGACATACTGTGGTCATTATGGTTTTTAATGAAAGATTTTCTCCTCATAGAATCACAGAATGGTTTGGATTGGAAGGGACCTTAAAGATCATCTAGTTCCAACCCCTCTGCCATGGGCAGGGGCACCTTCCACCAGATCAGGTTGCTTAAAGCCTCATCCAGCCTGGCCTTGAACATGTCAAACTTTCCTTGTCTTTCTGGCTGCTTTAGGAAACAATCTTCAAGCATGAAGCTCTTAGATTTTGTGTGTTACCACTTATCCAGTTCATCAAATCAGATTAATTTCTTCATTGAGCTGTAATCTCCGTAAGTGCCAGTGATCCAATATTAACATTTGAGTATATCTCTGAACTGCATGCTTGCAGAATGATGTTAGGAATTCTACATTTGTATTTTTTAAAACTTCAGGTTTTTAACATCTCCCCATTGAATATTAATCTCATATCCAAAAGGTCATCTAGAAGATTTTACCTCTCTTCTGTGCAGTCTATTGGTACTAAATATATTCTTTATTCCAGGGATTTCTCAAATGCATTTCATTTTGCACACTGCTAATACAGTGAATACCAAGCATTTGTATTGTATACACAAATGTGATTTGCATGACCTATGTTAAAAGAGCACACTACTGGCATGGTTATCCAGAATCCAGTCTGCTTTCAATAATTTTTAATTTGCTTTTAAGTTAGCCTAGAGAGTTGCTGTCATCTCTGACTATAGTATATAATCTCTATTTTGGATACTTATAAATAGCTGAGCCATGTAGAGAAAAAAATCCACCAAAATTAACAAAAATGAAACTGGTGGATGTGTTGCTTATCCAGAAATGTAAAGTGTAAATCCCCAAATATTCACATGAGTTTTGAGAAGCTTACTTTCATATTCAGCTTCATCATTATGTCTTGTTTTCTCTCACCCTAGTAAGGCATAAAGCCTCCTTTATTCTGTCGAACCCTTTGCTGTGTAGAGATTTCATCAGCAGAAACCAAATACAGCCATTCCTGTCAATTTACAACACAAATCCTTTTCTTCCTTCCTTCCCTCTGTTTGTTGTTTTTTTTCATGTAAACTGCTAGAAAGGATACTGAGATTAGACTGCTCCTTGTATCAGTAGGCATTGCTTTCCCAGAGTGACAGGATAATTTCCTCTTTTTCTCCTCACTGCCTTGCACCCTGCTAGCACTGTCGTGGGAACCGAAGAGTTTGCTGTGAGCATCCTGAAAAGGTTTACTACCTAGGTCTTCATTTGTATGCATTGGCAAGTGAAAAACAATGGGATAAAACTGAAATGCAGGGGGTACGGAGGTGGGGCTTTACTGTTTCAAGCGTTAGAAGTCGAACATTCAGGGACAAAAAAGTAGATTTTGGGGATCTAACAGAGTCACTAATATTTTGCAAAACGTAAAGAATTTCATAATGGCAATGATTTCAGAAGTATGAGTTGAAGACCAGTTTAGAGGATATTTTAACAAGGGGAATTAAATCACCCTTTCCAGGGGAAAAATGAGGTAGCACACAGCAGTCTGACAAACCTGCGCACTGCGGCTCTTCCTCCTGGCATCGCACAATTTAGTTCAGTTTCTGTTTCCACATCAGAACATCAAATGGTGAGTTTTCAGAGCTGAGACAACACGTGAACGTCTCATAGAGGGGAGGGGATACAGCCGAGTACAAGCACACTACTGCTGGTTCTGTCCACGTCGGGCTGTGGGGTGCCCGTTAGATGTTATCAGGTCCTTGCTCAGCTGTGAAACGTGCTGCAGAGAGGAACACTGTAACGGGGCTGAAAGGCATCTCAGCAGCTTCCCCTCGCGGTGAGATATTCTCCCATGAATCCTCCCCTGGGTGACAGTCACGGAGGGGCTTGTCCCGTCCTTCTGGCATGTGGTACAGCCTGCAATGGCCCTTTCTCTCATTACTGGGTGATCACTGTGGGAAAGTCAATTATAATGAAGTTTTGATTTCAACTGCTGTTTCACCCCAGTGAAGTCCTTTGTAATATTCGAATGGGTCAAAAAGAGATTTAGGGCCTGAAGTTTTAGCTGAATCATGAATCTGTTCTGAATCAAAATTAGCTATTCTCCTTTTCTTGAAACCTAAAGCTAAGTTGCCTATTTTCAGCCAAATCCTACTGCCAACTCCCTTTATATTTCATTCCCTCAAGCTCATATTTTAGCAAATCCCAATCTTATTCTCATATTGATTATGCCCTCAGCACAAAGCTCTGTTTCAATTTCACAGTCAATTGTAATGCTGATCTTATTAAACACCACTGAAAGCCTTTACCCTATGCACTGATGTCATACCCTATGCACTGATGTCATACCCCTTTCTGATAACCAGCATTACGAATAGATGTGTCTGATATCAACCATGTGTGGTTCTTGCCTAGTATGACCACAGCATGGTTAGAAACCGCTTGAAGAAATGCTGTTTTGAGAATGTCTTTAGTTTAGTCGAACAGATGTTTAGTCAAACAGTGTGAGATCTTCCTGACAGCAAAATACTTCACAGCTGAGTCAGGATGAGTCTGGACTAGTACTAAAATACAGATGACATTCAGTATTTTTATGGTAAGATCCATAGAAATGTAATCTGGAGTAGAGAAGAAAAATAGTTATCACAGCAATTTAAATTAATTTAGTACAGCAGTACATGCTGATTTATTTCATTTGCTTTCTAGCACCTAGAAACTGTATATTTTAGATAAGTAAAGACACACTAACTGTCCAGCTGCACAAATACAAGAGAGCTGGCATATTTTTTTTTTAAATCTGTGTTTTAGGGAGAGAGGCAGAGGTGGTATTTCCTGCAGCAAACAACTTTTTATTTTGATTTTTTGTTTGTTAAAAAAAAAAAGAAACAAAGACAACTCTGTTTTATGCTATGGTTCTTACTTCAAAGTAAGGCATGTAATCAATCTACGGCTAAGAAGCAGTCACAAGACCAGTTTGGGTGCCTGTGTTTAAAAAAGCCAAATCCCAAATAGCAACACCCTCCCCCCAAATTTTCAGAAGGTGGAAAACCAGTTCCTGTCCTGAAATTGCTTTAAAGGGTAGAACCATCCTTGCTTTAAAAATAGATTATTATAGCTTGGCAACAGCAATAACTAGAGGCACGATTCTGCCTCTGGACCTTTGGGCAACTTCTGAAGTGAGACCTGCTCATGCAGGAGAATTTACATCTCCCTGCAGAGGTTTTCTGAAAATGACAGGAGGAGTCTGTAGAGGAACATGACTGGCCAATTTAATCTCTCCATAGTCTGTATAAGAATATAAAGGCAAAAGGGTTCAATAACAAAATGTGATACTGTTACCATCACCCAGAAATTTAACTCATTGCCAATATAAGCCCACCATTACACTTATAACAGGTGGGCTATAAAAGCAGAACAGCCTGGTATATTATTACACAGAACTCCTTTTAAGTTCAGAGAGTTGAAGCCTCTTTGGACCTACATTTGTTCTCAATAGCACTTAAAGATTTTCCTTTGAACTCAATAGATCTTATCTGACCCAATACAAAGGAAAGAGGCCTATGTGCTGAAATAACAAAATCCAATATATAGATGGCATTTTTCTCATCTCCCCTTTGTTGTTTTCCTGTAAGATTTTCATATAGGTTCCCCCTCTAATCAATCTAGAGTGGGTGAGGTTTTTCTGATGAAAGGCATGCTGAAATAAATGTCTAAGGCAAGGGACCCCAGAAGCATCTCTTTCTGCTGAATATGGAGGGAGTTGAGACAACCAGCTTGAACACAGGACTCAGGCAGAAGTTCAGCTCCAGATTCAGACTCTTGTGTTCCTGTTAAAATTAACGAGAATTGGCAGCTCCATTCAGTTGCCCCGACTTGGCATCTAGTGCCTTTGAAGATGCCCGAGGTAAGATATTTTGTCTGCCCATCATAGCGTGGGTCACCCATATCTGCTGTACCTGAGTAGACTTTCCTGACCTCTAGAGTCCTCTGAAATGGCTTATTTTTAGGCCACCCTTACTTAGGCAACTGAATTGAGCTTCTAGTAACCACAGTAAACAAAACATGAGATGAAGTCACCTAGACTTTGGCAGCTTGTGCCAAATGAGGTGCCCCAGGGCATGTGAGTCACGCACCGCTCAGGGCTAGCAGATCACACCTATGACTTTCTGCAGCAGCAGCTGCAGCCCTGTAGAATAATTGTAAGTGTCTAAATAAAGAAAAAATTTACCATCCTAAAAAGCCTGTTCAGGCAACTGAACTTTCGCCCTCCCTGAGTCTGAGGAGCTATTCAGCCAATGAAAAGCAATTCTAGATACTGGGTTCAACTCACTGTAACAACTAACTCCCATCCAGAGGGTAGGGTAGAGATGTAAATGCGGTGTTTGAATACTGGGCTCGATCTGTAAAATCATTAATGTTAGATGGGATGAAGCCCACTGCAGTTGCTTTATGCAGATGAAGTTATATATAAACCTTTGCTGATCTGGCAGTGATTGTCATGATTACATTTTGCAAAGCATACATGTTTCTACTGTTCATTATAAAAATAATACCTTGCAAAATATGCACATTATTTAACACCATTTTACTCTCTAGCAGTGTGATAGTTATGGTTTATCAGCATTTCCCTTTACCTTTTGTGGCGGGTTGGCCCTTGGCTGGGGGCCAAACCACACATACCTGCTCACACAGTCCCTGCCCCCACCCAATGATAGGGGAGAGAATTAAAGGGGTAAATGGCAAAGAGGACTCGTGGGTTGAGATAAGGACAATTTAATAACTAAACTGCAATAATATTGGAAATAATACTATATACAAATATGCAATGTGATACACANGACACCTTTTATGAATATGACTTTTCTCAGTGAGTTTTACAGCATTAGAGTAACTTTTTTTCAAATTAAATTACACCCTGCTTTGTTTGTTATCAACCTAAATACTTTTTTAACCAAACATTGTAAATCAGGGAAAACATTTTAACCTCATGCAGGTTAGTTCTTCTAGACACACTTTTGACATGTTATATATGACAATTTGGGCCAGAAACAGAAAATTGGCATCACAGTTTTAGTTCTTCCTGAAGACTGGATTAGGCTGAACAATCCTTTTAGAAGCTGTGATCAGGACTGAGCCAAAACTTTATTTTCTGCTTAGGTTTAAACTATTTGGGGGAATTGTTGTTTTTGGTTTTTTTTTCAAAAGCCAAAGCTATTAGTTTAAAAGTTTAAACATTCAAATTATTATCACTTATTAGAAACAGTTCTGGCAACTTGAGACCATTTTTTAATTTAATTAACTAATTTATTGTTCCACTTTTACTTCCTTACTTGATGGTGCCTTAGATGTACATACACATGCCTGCGTGGTATGTATTAATTGTTGGTTACCAGGTTAGCAGTCCTACGGAAAAAAAAAAAAAGATTATTATAGGTGTTGGAATGGGAAAATAAGAAAATTAAATTATGTGAACCACTTGTAGGTACAAAGTTCTAGGATGTAAGTACCAGCCACATACCTCAGCTTCTGTTTAAAGCAGGTTTGCTTCTAGGGTTATAAAGAAAAGCATGTCAGATCCCTTGCTCTTGCATGAACTGAGTTAAGATCCTGCCCATATTCCCTCATTAGGATGTATAGCAGATGTGACACGTTAACTTAATTGTTGCAGCAGAAGAACACAAAGATGCCATGGGGAAATCTGTTGTCTTTTTTCATCCTCATTTGTTAGAAAAAAACTGGACCAAAATAATTACCTCTGGAAATTATACCCTGAATGCCACTTCTTTTTTCCTTTCCTTTTTTAATTCTTACCGTGTGGCTTAGGGCAAGCGACGAGCAGAGACAGCTTTACATTTGACTTATAAAATAAAACTGATCCAAGAAAGGTCTCAATACCCACAGCTATATAATACTGTGTCTTTGCTTAGATGGCCAACAAGCATTCCTAAGGGGTCCTGAGACCTTTTCTGTTTCTGCAGTTGGTTCAACAGTGGATGGGAAGAAAAGTCTCAGTGCTTAATGAAGTCCTGAAGGGAGTCCGTAATGAGAATTGCTGATCTCCTTGGAAAGGATGCAACTGCAAGTGCTGGGAAGTATCTCCCTGTGTGTGGTTTCCAGTGGCTGGGGTCACGGCTCCCCACTGCCAGATGCTCTCTCTCCGCACTGCTTCTTTGGAGCCCGGCTCCTCCCGGCATTCCCCTCAGCTGCCTTCCAAATCCAGCTCGCTGCTGGGAACTGCTGGCAACTTGCATTTCAGAGGCACCAGGCTGCCACAGAACAGATAAATCTTTGTGAACTGAACTTTCTTTGTCCTCAAAGAACGATACTTTCAGCAGTAAAATTCTCTTCCAATCTATGCGGGTAGTCATGCTCTGTACAATGCTTAAGCATTGCTTTGATTCATCACTGCTTGGAAGTGACAGAAACTTTGCAGAGGAACCATGCTGTCTGCTGAGTAGTTGAGCAGTTCTGCAGCTGAACCTAACCTCCTCTCCAATATATGTATTTATTGTCTGTGATACGCAACTGTATCACCTCTAGCTGGAGATCTTAAATGGTTTGTAAATAAGAGTTCAGTCGTATCAGCTTAATGCGTGTGAGACTGACACACATGATTTTTCCGTTACCATATGCCGTATCTTTGTATGTGCCATTTTTGTCTTCTAGAAAGCTGTTTTCATAGTATGGGGAGAAACCTACCCAAACAAAATCACTGCAGTATTGTATAAATTGCACTCTGCAGCTAGTGAATCTAACCAGAATACCACCTTTTCTATCAAATTTGATATTCCCCTGAAAAGACCATAGCATGCATTACCCCTTATATTCTAGGCTACATTAGAACAGCTATGCTTTTCCTTCTGACTCCTGGGGAGTTTTCATAAACACCAGACTACTCTTGGCTGAATCCTATTTTCCTTATTCCAAGATTTAGTCTGGGTCATACTGAAATTACCAGGAATGTTTGGATGAGTAAGGCAGGAAACATTTTATGCTATCCCCACAAACTATGCGACAGGGAAATTTGTCAGCCAGGCTTTCCAGGAATTATTGCATTGATTTATCTTCAGCATGGTATGTCTCAACAAGATTTCTTCAAACACTTCATTCTTAAAGCTATTTCACTTTAAGATACTCCTGACATGTGCAGCTTTTATAGCTTGAAGTGCTAGAAGGTTTCTCCTCAGATGGTCGTTACTTCGCAAACAGTTGTGGTTTTGACAGTCATGGGCTGTGCACTGCTGAATCGCTAATCTTTGCATCAGAGGCTGGAATTCTTCTTTTAGAGAAAATTCTTTTGACTTTTCTAATGCTTTCTTGTTTTATTTTTCTTAGTTTCTTGCCATACTTTCTGGAGCCAAAAAGGGGCTCTTGATGCCTTCCCATGAGCTCCCTACATGTCACGCTAGTGAGTACATTCTCTCCTGTGTCTCTCCTCCCCAAAATCTCTCTGGCATAGCAGTTGGCTACGTTACAAGTGGAGGATAAAGAATAACAACATCCCCTGGGCCCCTTGTCTCCAGGGTAAATCCTGCATGGCAGTGACACTCGCTGCTTGTCCAGGAGAGCTGCAGCGGGACAGATAAGAAAGGCACGTGGGCTCTGGGGAGAGCCTCCATGGCAGGAAGGGTCTCAGCAAAAGTGAAGCTCTAAGCAAGCAGGAGGGAAGCACCTGGGGTACTTCCCATGCAGACCAACCAGAAAACAAGGAGGTATACTAATTCCACAGCGAGTTCAATTTTTTTTTCCATTGCAGACCTTATAGCTTGAAACTGCTCCTGTTTTATTCTGGAGCCTCCTTCAGTCAGACCACAGTGACATTCATCCTGAGCTGTGAAGGGAGAATTTTTGAAAGCTCAGGCTTGGCAGCTTTGTCTGGAAAAGCTTTGCTGCTGCCATAATGCCCTGGGACAATGACAGAGAAAATGTAGGCTGCTAAAAATTAAAAGGATGAATAATGTAAACAAGCTGATTAAATTCTGTAACCTCTTCAACTTCATGGCTCTAGGGTGGCTTATGTCCCATTAAAATGAATGGAAGCTGGGAGGAGGAAATTAGAGTTGTCCAACAGAAAAAAAGAAAAGAAAAAAAAGAAAAAGACAAGCAATGTGCAGCAAAAGAAGGCACAAACAGATAAAGAGAAATTGCTATTTTATTTTATCCATCTGGTCTACCCTTGTGGTGATTTACCTTATTATTTCATGAGGTAGATATGACAGGTGCCTACAGACAAGATTTTACAGAATGCAGGTAATTTTTTCTACCTAGTTATCCAATTCTGTTTAAAGCAGGTTTGAAGGATACCATGCCCAGAGCACTTTGTGTCCATCCAAATCCAAAATACATTATGATATAACAAGACAAAATTCCTGTTCTGTCCTGTTGCAAAATTCCTGAGATGCAAAGTGTCTTCAAATTAAGAGAAGTATGAAGGATGAAATGTCTTGACAAGCATTCCTTTATAGGACAGTCTTAATTTTATGAAGACTAATGAGTAGGACTCCATATAATAAAGTAGGAGAGAGTAACTATAAACCCTTAAACATGCCCCAGGTGATCATTTTTATGTGTGTGAACTTAAAAGTGGTACAGCATGTTTTGTGTCTTTGTCCTTTGCCAAAAGGTTTTTCAGGTTAGGAAGCTTTATCTTCTCTGGGGTGTCCAAAAGTACCCATACGATGGCAATCCCCTGAAGCGTGTGCCTACTTTATCTGCAGCTGGACATACCGACGCAGCTAGAGAGCTGTATTTGGCATTGCCACTAACACATCTGATAAACCCTGTGGAGGACAATATAGCCAAAACACATGGTCACAAGTTCCCTCGGAATCCCTGAGGTTCAGAAGTGCTCTGCACTGCAGAATGACACGAGCCAGTAAGGGTGCAGGTGGGCAGCTGGCCCTGTTGTCCCGGGCAAGAGGTGCAGGGGATGGGAGGTCATACTCTGAGCATGCCAAAATGGGGATGTGTACCCGTGGTAGTGGCATAAGACAGAGGAAACTTACCTTTTCCTCGGGGAAGTGTGGGGAAAATCATCACTGAAAGAAATCTGTGCAAGCCTGGAGCTGGCAATGTCATTAGCAGAGGAAGAGGTCAGGCAAAGCAGAAATGTTACAGACAGATTTACACCTACCTAGTGAACACGCTTCTAGAGAGACACACCAGTACTGCAGAAGAGCACGTTTCGCTGTGAAGAGGGACGATGAAGCTACTGCTCTGTAGATCTTGGGTCAGGGAGGAACATGATGTAATGAACTGAAATGTCTCATGAAATTATCAGTCCTATTTCTTCTCTCTCATGTCATGAATACATCTAGTGTCCCACAGGCAGAACAACTGAGAGGAGTTGAAATACTCCAGTAAAAGCCAAAACAGTAGAGGGACTTCAATGAGTTCAGTCCCTTGTCATTTCTGGCAGTCACATCATGTAACCCCAGAGGCTGATAATTGATCAAGCTCTATTTTACAGCTAATTAGATTTCTTTTCCCCTTAATGCCTCCAAGTAGAACACTATTCCAGATCTTCATTGTAATAATGTCTAGAAGTCTTCTAATTATCAGCATAAGCTTCTTTACAGTCAGGTTGTATTTGTTCCTTAACCCAAATAACACTTTCTCCACCATGTGATTTCCTTTGTTAATATACTTATAAAGACCAGCCATAGCCTCTTTCAGACATTATTTGGAATCTAAAAAAAACCAAGTCGGTTGCTTTCTTGTTATTTACACATTGTCCTTAGCAAGTGGGAGTGGGGGAAGGAGAGATGGGAATCTGGGGACACAATCTGCATCAAACTTGGTATGAGTCAGAGGGTTAAACCGCTGCTCGTCACTCAGTAGAGAAGCACCTCTGGGATCTTCCCTTTCTAAACTTGTAGAAGATTTTAATAGTTCAGAAAAACCTCTGATCTCCAATTGACTGAACTGCACTAAATGCCTAAATATTGCCTTTGCTATAAACTAAAAATGAGCTGGCTGATGTTACTGTCATTATAAACTCATGGGAACGAGCTTTCGTACATGTTCTGTCTTCCATTGTTTTCTTTTGTCATTCTGGTTTGTTTGATCTTTGTTTACTTGTAACAATCGAGGGAAGAGAAACCTGAACAGGTTTTCCTTTTCAGTGTTTAAAGTGTTTATATAATTTCAAGCACATAAGAGACAATATCATATTGTTAATATGTGCATTTATAAATTCTTTGAAAACTAACCTAAGTGGTACTGTTTAGACATTATTTCCACAGAGACAACCTTTGATATTACAAAATACAGTGAAGGGAAGCTGAAATGAAATGAAATAAAATAAAATTAGAACTAAAATACAAAATTGCAAGAGCCAGAATAAGTGAACTTTGGAACAGGTTATTTAGAATATTGGAAACAGAATATTTAAAATAATGGGAGTTTCTACAGCAGCAGCAATTTTAAAATCACGACTGCATGCCCTTCTAAAATGTAGAGAAGAAATTAACTCAGTCAAGTATTTAGGTTACACTAGGTGTTCATAGTAATCCTGTCAATAAAAAACAATTTTTATTAAAATTATTGCATGTATTGTAGAATTATGCAGTTGCTCTGTTGCTCTAGGCTGTAAGAAATTAGGTAACTCCATTGCAGAGAGGTGAAGCTAGTAGCTACCTACTCTAATCAGAAGTTGGAGTGACAGCAAAAAAAGATTATGCACAAACATTAAATAGTTATGTTTCCTTTTAATTATTGTTTCCTGCTAAGATTATCAATTTCTCTGGAATAATGAATAGGTAAGGTGCTCACTGTCATGAGAGGCTAGGGGAACCAGTAAGACTTGCACGACCAACTCCCATCTGTGCTTACAGGAGCAATTCCTGGAATTGAACGTCCTTGTGAAACCTCTCTATAGGTGTCAAGGACACAGGGAGAAACTGGCTGGAAGCTTTCTACTACACAAATTTCAAACCAAATGCCAATAATGTGACAGGTTTATTCTGAGTACAAACACACCCCACTGCACCACACATGCTCTTTTGTGTTCAGAGTGAACAAAGTATTGTCATATTGTGGGCAAGATTCATTTCAAGAAAATACAGGGTGATAATAAGCAGATGCTGCCCTTCAGTCTCCAAAACATACAGTTGTAGAAAAGCTGTTTGGAGGAAGCCTCTGGAGTCATCTTGCCCAAAAATCTGGACTGTCAGAACTGCTGCCTGTTGTTAGACCTGGCATTGTCTGGCCACGTCTCGAAATCCTCTGGGGAGGGAGCTCCCACAGTGCCTCTGGGCACTGTTCCAGCACTGCTCTGTCCTCCTGCATTTTCCATATGTCCTGTCTTCCGGAGTTTCCTAACATCCAAACCAAACTCTCACTCTGTGGGCATTGCTCTCTGCTTTACCTTACATTGAGAGGGCTTGGGTCCATCACCTTTGCAGCAACTTTTCCTTAGCAGGATTGCCCCTTTGTCAAGTTGTGACTTGCCTTACTCTTCACCTACAGTTATATAACTTTCTCTCCCTCCCTATTGCCTCCCACTCATTAGTTATGTTTCTTAACACCCGCATATTCCAGACTCTATGGACAATTTTGTATTCTCTGAGGGAGGAAAGAATCCCATTTCCCCTTACCTTGTGATGTTTCTATGATGTAATTCTCAGTTCTGCTTGACTTATGAAGCATTTGAGGGGCCAACTCAAAGTCCACTGAAATCTTATGGGAAAGGTCTCGAAAACACTGATCTGATTTCGGTTCAGGTGCACAATTCTGACCTTCTCCCATGTATTGACCATTCCAGAAATAAAAGCGCAATAAGGCTGCACAGCAATAGGGTTCCCCACACACAGCATGAGGCTTAGCAACTTGAACTAGTGTAAGAGTAATGACTCCATCCCTCTGTCCAAGGAGGTGTGAATCCAGGCCTTTCCTGTTTCTCAAACCAGCATCAAACAGGCTGAGGGGGTCCGAAAATGGGGAATTTCCTTCTTAATGTAATGGTGATGGACTTTCTGACAATAATAATTAACTAGTTTCATGTTTCTCTTCTGCAAGATGGGGACAGAGGAGCGTAAGACAAAAATTTGACTAAGTGCTATCCCATGTACAAGGTACATCCTTTAGAAGAACCAATGCTCTCAGAGCATCTGCTCTTCAAAGGAAAAAATGACAACTGGTTTGAATAGGAAACCTTAAGCCCTAAGCATAATAGATAAAGAATGTCAATGTCTTTTGATGTAGCCAGAAGTCTTTGATGTATTTATAAAATCTTGCAACTCATCTTGTATTTTCAGCCAGTTAATATATGGATTAAAATAATTGGTTATAACTAACACCTTTTACAATGTTTTAAAAGCTGTTCTCCTGGATCTTCCCTTTTCTTCATGGCTGACATGCCTGCTACTTTTGGAAGCCATATCACTAGTTTCTATAGTCAAAGGTAGGTGTGCTAATACAGAAATGTTTAATGACCCTAGTAAAGCTTCCTTAATACATATGGAAATTAAAAGCAGAGTGTGTGTTGGGTGAGGGAAACCAGGCTGTTGCTGTGCGGCTGGTTTCATTTATAAAGTTGACGGTTCCCTTGCTTAGCAGAGCAAGAGCCAAACTGTACTTTCATTTCAGGACACGACAGTATAATCCACACTAGCTCCACTGAGGTCAGTGCATTTATTCTCAGTTTATCTCTTGGGGAGCAGTGTTGGCCTTCACTAGAATAGGATTTCTTTTGCCACCTTATAAGATAAATCTGTTGAAGACATTTTTTAGAAAAATCTCCACTGAAGTATTCATTCTGTAGCAGTACCGATGTTATTAAAATAATCTTATTCCTTTTCAATTACTGTCTTCCATGAATTGGAAAAACCCTTCCTCTGAGTTTTGGGAATTTTGTCTGACCAGCACTCTCCACTGCTCCTGTCTTGCAATCTGAGAATAATCCCTTCCTTGAAGCTCTCCTTTAATAGCCCCAGACTTGTCTCATGCCTCCATTTCATAGAAAAGTTGTTGGCCACAGAAAATATCAAGAGCTCTTTTGGCTTTTTGGCCACTCATGACTTTATTTTTCAAATCAGCAGTGTGTAATTGCGTGTGCTAAGGGAGCATTCACATCTCCTCTGCTGTTATTGATGTGTCCCAGGGCTATGGTATCCATCTGCCCTTTCCAACCGCCTGCTTCATTTCCCCTGCAGCAGCCCGGCACCTGCTGCTCATTTCACCACAGGGACTTATCATGAATTTTTCTAATAATCTTCATGTATCTGTCCTGCACACTTTCTTCTGTGAACATCTCTATTACTTTCCTTCAGTCAAGCTACCTTTGTTTCTGTGACCTTTTTTTTATTAATAACTAGGGACTTTGTGCTATGTGAAGCTTTATCACATGAGTGCCACCTGGTCTTCAGAGTTGTCCACATACCTGAATGGCAATCATGATCTACTAAACACCAAAAATACAACAGAAAGCCTCCTGGTCTTTTTTTCATTCATTTTATACTTTCAGAGAAGGTTTTCCTTGTAAAATTGTGTGGTTTATATCACTTCTTTTCTCTTTGGTCAATTTATTGATTTGTTAGAACTTCATATGTGATCTCATCGTTGCTCTTTTCCAGTGATGTAATGGACAATATGGGGGCAGGATTCAGCCTGAGACATGTGAATTAAGGTGTCTATGTTTGACTCACAGAAAAAATCAGTTGCTAAACTCATCCTGACAGTAGGTTCTTCATGTCAATTGGGACATGCCAGGACACCCCGCATATCCATAAAGGACCAGCAGGCATGACACAGAAGTCATGGGGGATCTTCTGGAGAAGCAGGTCCCAGAAGAAGGCCCTATAGCATCTAAAAAGCTGTTTGAACATCTACCACTAGGCAACTGCGAGCCTGCTGCTAATACTATCTTTTTCCAGATGTCTTCATCTTGAACTGAATCCTTCCTTATGTTATACAAGAGGGGTCCTGCTTTATTCAGGCAAGAACTACTCTGTTGGAGGATGGACTTTGGCCTCAAAAAAGCCAATTGGGTTGAGTTTCTAAGCACATGTGTAATTACTTTTAATGCACAATCCACTTGAAATATTCGGTTTTGTTAGACTATCCTCTGTGAAGACCACTGTTGCTATTTTTTCCTAAAAAAACCAAACAGGTAAAAGCTGTTGAAGGTTTTCTTTTCCATCCTCATTCAGTAACTTTCAATTTTTGCTTCCTAAGTCCAACACATTGCTTGCTCATTATTTCTATTTTAACTGTTCACAGATATATAATGGGCCCTATTTGCACTCTTGTTGAACAGGCATCATGAGCAATGGATCTTGCTCAGCACCTTGTTGCATCATGCCTTGTCTTCACAAATTTTCTGGGGAAATTCTGCAATGTTATGGGCCAGATCTGCACTGTGATCAGAGAATCAGCACAATTCGTAACTGGTATGAGAAGGGCAGTTTCCAAGATTTGGGTAGTGCACAATGATCCAGCTGATGCTTTTCAGCCTTGACCTATACCATGTTTTTGTCACAGCTGGGCTCTTGCTCTTAGTCCAGATTAGAAAAGTGTTTGCTGTTCATTGATTCTGAAGAATGATCTAAAAACAGTCTCCAAACTGGCATCTATCGCGCTGTGTTAAGAAGCTCTCTCCCTGTTTGCCCCCCTTCAGTAGTGAATAATAATAAGTAAGAAGCAAAATCTGGAACAGCATCATTCAAGCTGTTCAGATCAGATCCCCCATCCTACCCCCTCAGCAAGAGCAAGAGTGAGGTGGATTGTCATGGGAGCTCCTGCTCTGGAGCCTCTGCTTGACTTCAGCACTTGGGGCTGAGCGGCTACCCCAGTGGAGAGGGTTCTAATGCTTCAGATTGTCTCTAGGAGAGTTTTTTTACTTTTGACCTTACAAAGATGAATTAGTCGTAGCCTTTGACTTTTGATTTTTACCAGGAATTCTCTCTCCTTGATTAAAAAACAAAAATCCCAGAGGCCTGGTTTTAATAATGGTGACTTATCTTCTCGTAGACTTTCTTTATGATTGTGACTGTCCTGGCTCTGAAAACTCCTCCTCAAATCTCCTGCTGGTCCCCCACACACATACATCAGGTGGATGAGTAGAAGAAGACAGGAAGAAAAACTGCAATACTTCCCTAAACCTGCATTGTATTTCACCTCCTCCACATATATAGTGCCTTGAAAGAATAAGTAATTCAGTGAATTAAAAGGAATTGAGTGAATTAACAAGAAATAGACAAACAACACCACAAAGAAAAGGACTCAAAAGAGAGTAAGGCAAGGAATTAAGAGGAGACAGTTCAGCAAAGCCCACCTTCAACCTTTAAATATAATATCTTTGCTCTTTAAACAAAAACTAAAAAGCTGGAAAGGAAAATGCTGGAGGCCTCCTGTAAAATGTTTAAAAAATAAAATAATCCAACAACAGGGAACATGAAAGTTCAAGTTAAGGCTTGGAAAAGGCTTCCTGGGTCACTGAGTCTGATTCTCTGCCATTTCAGACAACCTTTCTGGTAAACTGAGCAACTACCCTCAAACTAGCTGCTTTTGTCTCTTAAAGGGGGGCCAATGCATCATTGCTGATTTCCTGCCCAAACTTGTCCAAATTAGTGCAAACCAATGAATACTTTTGTCAGCATTATTAGTCAGCTTCCGTATCCTCTTATCTTCGCCCCATATGACTTATTAATGCAAATCAAACTTTTTTTAAAACAAGAAATGTTAAATTTCTCCTTTTATGAATACATTACGATGATAATAAAATTTAAGTAGTCAGCACTATCTTGCATGCAATACATGCACCAAAGATTATTACAGTATTAAGATTTTTGAGGAATGTTTAATAAAACTCTTGATAAAGAAACCTCCCCATGACCCACAAAGGTAAGAGATACAGGTTAGCAATATATATTTCTGGCAGCCGAAGAGCATGGATGATGCAGGCTACAGTGGGTGATAAAGTTTCCAGTGCCCATATTACCTTAAATTTCCCCTGTGGCCTTGGGGTGTCACTGTGTCAGCCTGTGCTGTGCTGTCCCCATATTAACTAACAGGGGGACAGCAGCATGTCACAGAGTCACCATGAGGGTAAAGGGTTTCAGACGACAGTCATATTTTAAATAGACCGGTAACAGGTGTTTATTGTGAAAGCATTGCACCCTTAATGTGTATATAGGACAGACAGCTGTTCCATATACAGTACATAAAGCGTGTGTCGTATTTCATATAGCAACACTGAAGACTGCAGTATGTTAAAGCTTCTTTCATATAATGAGTTCCTCTATGATCTCATATAAATTCAGTCTGTGAAGCATTTGCAATGACTATAGTGTTCATAAAAGTACCTGCACAGCACGAAATGCAGTACATCCTCCCCAGCAAAGAGCATGTAGCATCCTGTTCACATTAAGGCACATAAATATACTAAAACCAGCAAACTCTAGTAGTGGCAACCTAGAATTTAATACTGGTTGTGAGAGCCTGAGCTTTTAAATAACCTTGAATATCTTATATAATGCTCTAATTAGAATGAGCTACTTGTTCACTCCTGAAAAATGTGTTTAGCCAAATGAAAATGTGAGTGGAAAAGGGGAAAACTTTTAGTTTCTCTTCATTAAAGGAAAGTAAAGGAATTTAATTATGGCAATTAATCATAGAAAATTTTAAATAAAAATGAGGTGATACAGGCACAAATTTTTCTGTGTTCATAGAGAGTAACACCACACTTGGCTAGGAGTTTCTCAGATTACATCAGTTTGTGTGGACACTAAGATGCAACTCATCTCACCTAGCTTTCGGTGTTTGCACCTTCCATAGTCAACAGAGAGGAACAGATCTTGTGGGCATGACTCGCAGCACTTCAGATGCCAGCTTTAGGGTGGGAAGAGCCCTGCCACAGAGGCAGTGCTGTGTTAAGCACTGCTGGGTGTCTATCTCCTGCTATTCCAGCGAGATGCGGGTTTCCCAGCTGGCCCGTGTCACATCTGCTGTTTCCATGCACGTACCTGGGATAAACTGTCAACTGACACAGAGCTGTGTGCCTGCATTTAGGCAACTAAATGGCCTTCAAAGGTCAACGGCATTACTATCCAAGGGACATATAAAATACAAACAAAAAGCACAGGAGAAAGTTTGAAGGGGGGAGAGGGAAGAAGGAGGGAGAAAATGAACTTGAACCACTTCAAAAGTACCATATGCACTAAGCATTTGCAAAGGGTTTCCTGTGTACTTAAAAGCTGCGGTGATTTACCGTGTCCTACATCTGGAAGTCCAAATCTATAGGCTGATTAACTTGGGCTACAGTTTGAGCTCTTTAAATGAAAAAGCAGGTGTTTATCAAAAAAGAGGGAATGTTCTTAAGACCTAGTAGTAAACTTTGAACACTCACAGAAAGAATAAATGATTCTTAATGTTTTACAGAAAAAAGAAAGGCAGAGCAAGAATATTTTAAACTGAAACATATGGCAATATCATTCTTTGCCTAAAGGAGTAATTATTACAGAAAACAAATTGCTACAACTGCATTATCCTCCACTGGATGTGAAAGTTCATCTGTTAGCAAAAGGGTTTGGTGCACTTAGATTTGAAATTGTCTTTGTATGGCAAAAAAAGCTCTGTGTGTGCACATAGGTCTGTATTCAGTGAATATGGTTTTTGGAGAAGTTGTTTTTTGCAGGGGGAGGGAGGCTGCTTATTGAGGTGCATAACGAAAACACCAGCACACACACTTTATGAAGCAAGGTACAGGCTATCTTTATATCCCTTTCTTATTAGAGAGTAAGGTACATGGCAGATAAAGCCAAGAGTTTAAAGGATTTTTCTTATCAAGGCCTTTCGATTGTTGATTCTTCATTTTTACATGGGCACAGAGCATTAAAAACACAGATCTTCTCTGGTAATGAAGTCTGTCCCAGTGGCTTTGCACAGTTTACCTTCAGGCACTTGAACAACCTTCAGAAGTCACCTAACTCTCTCCAGTGGTTAAACAGGAACATGTGCTTCAGCATAAAGTACTCTGAAGCATGTGTAAGCTAGACAACTAAAACCACCTTCTCACAAGTGGCCTGAAACGTTATAAACCTTCTTTCCATCTTGACCTACCCCGGGTTCATGGTCACCAGTGGTCTTGTCCTTCCCTCATTTATCCAGTGTCTTTGTGGTCATCTTTGATTCTGGTTTCTACAACATCCTCTGGCAATAATTCTCAGCTTTCTTATTACGTATTGTGTGAAGTAAGTAGATGTTTTACTCTTAAGATTTTTACCTTGGCAAATCAGAGGTGTGTTAAACTAGACTATGGCCCTCCCGCGTAATGTTAACTTTACGCGTTACATCGGTTCTTTACGCTTACAGACAGATTCCCTGATTTCCACAGGAATTGTCTTCAAGATTTAAAAATTAAATCACATAATTTTTGTGTTGCTTGCTCAAAACTCTTAAAATGAGCAGATAAATGCACAGTGCTTTTTTTTCTAAAATCTTGATGAATTGTACAATATTGGACCCTCACAAGACTGAAGTAACCTATTTTTCACTGTCTACAGTCAAACTTCATGAAATGTAAGCCCGCTGGGTTACAGACAGTCTTCTCATTAGAACAGCATACTGTGCCTGCCGCAGGGGAGACATAACTCCTGGCTCTTCCTCTGTGGGTTTTTTATTCTCCTCAAGCAAATACGTTTTGTCAACACTGCATCTATGGTTTGGCTGAGTGTAATGAGATGGCTTCTGTATTCTTTCATTGGTTGGCCGTTTGTGTTGGAATTAGCATTTGTCTAGTCATCTGAGACTCAGTGTCAACATCTGGAAATCTTTAGTACACGGGGGACATTGCGTTTGCACTTCTTCCTGTGCTTGTATCATTTCCTGTATCCCTTCATGTGAACTATTTTTGTTGCATTTTTAGCAGTAATTTATTGAATGTGCTGGTAGATTGATAATGATTCTATTTTAAATACATATTTTCCAAAAGATTATTTCACCTACTGTTTTAGTTATGGCTATGAAATAATTCTCAAAATAGATGGTTATAAACATTGTGGGTGTTTGACAGGAAGTTTTTTTTGTGGCTGTACAAGAACCAGGACAGCTGCAATACGTTACTCAAAAAACACTTCCAGACCTAAGACACCTACTCGAGAGAGGGCATTTTTTGGGTTGAATCTCTGATGCATCTCATGAGCATTTTCTATGAAAGTTCTAGGTAGAGTTTTACATCATCGAGTATTTTATGCCACATGAATCTTTCCTTTTTCCATTCTTACTGTTCTGTTGTCCACACCATTGTCTTTTAGGTTTTTACAGGTTGATTTAATAATGCATGTACAAAGACTGTTTAATTTTTTAAAGGGGTAGTAGGCCTAGTTGCTTTGCTCTTTTTAAGGTGAATTTAAATGTGAAGTATTTAGATACCTTTTGCATAGCTGATCCTTCCTTCTTGAGCATGAGAAAATACATTGGCAAATTCTATGTCTGTATAGTATATCACATTGAAAGAGTCACCCTTTCTGTGCTATGGTTGTCTGACCTCTTAGATTAGGAACAGTAATCCCTACCAATCCCATAGGGATAAGGTCACCTATGCAGTATGTTGTACAGCTCTCTAAATATATAAAATATAATGTGTGATTGTCAGTCATCATTATTAAAGACACGTTGATTTGAAGTAGATCACTTTTCAGATCATATCTTTTCAAAATGTGAGTTCATTGACTTAAAAATCTATTTCTCTGTCTCTGAACTTAACTGTGTATAGCACTGGATCATTATTAAAGAGAGCTAAAGTATCTTACACTATAAGGAAATTTTTGGTTTTGAAAATGAATAAGTGAATTTGACTGATGACCTGACATGGAAAAATATAGGAGATGACAAAAAGTTTGGTGCATTACTCCTGTTGAAATTGCTTTTAAACCTCATGTTTTCTTCAGTCTTCAGAAAAAAGCACCTGAATCTTTCATAAAAGGATCTGTACACTCAGAGTAAGCACTGTAATCACACACTAAAATGGTTTTTCTTTAAGAAAAAAAAATCCTTCTTAAAATCAAGTAGCTGAATAACAAAAGTAAAAATATAAGAGTTCATAAACCTTTTTTTTTCACTTTTTTCCCCAGTTCATTCTAGCTCCAGACCTCAAAAAACAGAGTTTTAGTTGTTTGCAACTGTCTATGATTCATAACACTTGTTTTTAATCAAGAGAAATTCAGCTTTGATTAAGATTTTTGAACACAATGTGAGCAAACACATGAAGCACTCCCACAGTTGCTCAGGAAGCTGTCCCACCGCGCTGGCTGCCCGGAAGGATCTTTGTCACCATCACACACAGCGATACGTGGCCACTGCCCGGAAGGAACTTGCTCATGACCTTCAGGGTGGAAATCTCTCTGCATCTCCCCCCATCCAAAGAAATCAAACCAAAGCAAACTTCTGGATGTGTTGCCTTCAGCAGAGTTCTACCCAGACAATAAGCACAGCGAGCCTTTGCAGGCACTCCCTCCTCTTTGCCTGTCTAACAGTAAAGAGCAACCCTTAAGATCACTGCCTTCCCAAACCTCTGCAGCTTTGGACCTTTTCAGGTGGTAGGATGTGTCACTCTCGAGTCCTATGCAAGAGGTAGCAGGCCACGGCTTATGGCAGGGTTTAGAGCATCTTGGGATAGGAAGAGGGCAGAATACCTCTCCCTACTGCTTCATGGAAAACCTGATTTTGCTGCCGAATGATATCAGGTGACAAAATAAGAGGAAGCCCAAATACCTTGAAGAAGCTTAATTATAAAGAAGCAAAAAGTAAGGAATCATTTATGAGTAAGGAATCATTTATGATGTGAATAAGAAGCTTTTAAAATCTGATTTTGTACCAGGGCTGCAGTAAGAGAGGGTATCTTGGCCCAAAGGGAACAGATGCCAATGGCAGGTGAAGAAGCAATGTAAGGCTGCAGCTCAGAGTGGGCATGTAATTATCCTTTCATAATTAAGTTGCCATTTAAGAGAAAAGAGAGAAGGTAATATCAAGTGTGTCTCTCTTGGCTGCTGAAGGCATCCATGCAGGTAAGAAATGAGCAAATATGGACACAGAACAGTTGAGAAATACCTTGTGCGAACACGTGTGAACCCGTCTGTCTGAGCGGGCACGGTGGCTGGCTTTGGGCAGGGTGCCTCCAGCTCGTTGCAATGGGCTGTCTGCATGTTCTTCGTTAGGCAGTCCTGCAGGGGAAATGGAGCAAATCCCAAGCAAAGCTGCTTTGGAGAGCTCTCTTTCTGAGCTCTTACGGCTGGTTGGAAGCTGCTGGAAATGTGAGTCTCTATTAGTGTTCCTTTGTCAGAGAGTGGAGGAAATAATTAAATCCAGATAGATGTAAATGCGCATACTTGTAAGGAAACATATCCAGTAGTTACTGTGTTCCCGCAGTAAATCAGATAAAGCGATGTGCAGTAAAAAAAGGATGAAATAAGGGAGGTGAAGAGGAACTAATGTGGAGGGAAAACAAGAGTGGGAGAGAAAAGTGGAAGACAGTGAGAATCATGTATGCATTGACTAACATGGTTTAAAGTCAGGCTAGTAGTTTTTTAGTCAGGCGTGCAGGTAAGTTACTCTGGTTTTGCTGTTAGGTTTTTCTCCAAAATGCTGATCATTTACACGTTGCCTGAAATTGAACAGAGCCCCAGAGTATAATGGGCTAACTGGGAGCCAGGCTTTTGGTACTTAAATAAAATCCCTGTCTTTCCTTGTAAATAGGTTAGTATTGCTTTTATAATTTTTTTCTAAATAAAGAAAAGGAAAATATTTCACTCCTTGAGTTTAAGCACCTAAGTCACAATGCATAACTTCCTCTGGCACTAAACTAGCTAATAGTTAACTATTTTAAGAAATCATTACTGAGAGCTCTCTGTCTTAGCTGAATGAGCAGCTACCTTTGGTGGCTTAAAACTTACCTAGAAAGTCTGCAAAGGGTCTATGTGTGTAAGGGGGATAGGAAGAGATAAGGAGTACTCAGGGAATAATATTCTGAATAAGTATCCAACATCCATTATCAGGCCAAAATGCTGACATAAAGATAAATGTTGCAAATATTTCCTAATGTAAAATGTTTCGTTTGAGTTCTGATCTTAAAAGTTTAAATTCTGTTTATGGCTGAGACTGCAATCCAGGTTGTATTGTCTTTAAAAATCATTAGCACCATAAAGCAGAAATAAAATTCAGGGAGCTACATGATACATTTTGACTTGGTGCACTTAAAAACACAAAAAAAAAAGAAAACAAAAGACGCCAACCCTCACCTAAACCCAAGAAAACTACTCCATATTTTGCACTGATTTTTCCCTAAGACACGGAAAAGCCGTAAGACTGCATTACATTATAAATCAACATGGACTGGTGTTATGCATTCCCTCCACTCCTAATTTTGCTCTAAAAGATCAGCGTGAATGATTTGAGGTTTCAGGGACATTAAATCCCCAGGACATTGGTGATTCCAAGAAGAGAGTAAGAGTTGATCATAAAAGTCAATGCCAATAGTCTGGTTTTCCTCAATTAACAACTACTAACAGCAGAGTGTTGATTAGCATCCCCTCCTTCCCTCATTTCTCCATCCACCCACAGATCAGAATCAAGCACAGATCAGAATCAAGCAGCCAAACTGATGTTAAGATTTTAAACTGCTTGGTGCTTTCTTTATCCTTTTCCTGTATCCTAAAGGATCCTATTATTACATTAGATCCTGATAGAAACGAAACTCATTTTATTTCAGACAAATCCCTATTACCTTTAATTCTTATTACCAGTGCAGCCTCCCGTAGTGCCAGTGCAGCTGATGCTGGCAGCATCTCAGCTGTGTTGCCCTGGCCCTGGAAGGCACTAATGGGATGACTGGGGGACACTGTTGCTCCTTCTCCATTAAAGTGAGCACCTAGGAGCTCCAGTGCTGAAACCTTGGTGCTCTCAGAAAGGAGCTTGCCACAAGCTCTTCACAGCTCCCGCATCTCTCTGACAGCACTCTGTCAGATCCTCAATTATTTTCTCCCAATGTCAGCTGTGCCAGGAGTCCTGCTGGTTAAAGGACAGGATGTTGCAGGGCTTTGCTGAAAAAACATAACTAGGCACGAGTTGTCTCACTGATTTTTCTGGCCCACAAGTAGTTTAAAATAGACAAGTATATGTTGTGTGCTCTTTGCTCTTACCAGCCTGCTTTCTCTTTTGACTCTTTGTGGCGTTGTCTCTTATTTACAGCTGTGTGATGGCTTTACGGAATGAAGGAGAAAAAGCAGCATAGGAGGGATGTGCAAATGAGATGTGACTTGGTAGCCACCCACAGTCCCTTGTCCCACCCACAGTGCAACAATGATCTCCACTTCCATGCTCATCTTAATGACAGCAGCCACCAGTGCTGTTTGTAGACTTTCCTTCCCAAAGCAGCTTGGCTCGGTCTCCAGCAGCAGTGAACTCATGCTTCTAGTCCATGTCAGTCCCTCAGTCTTGAGACGGCTTGAAAAGGTCCTGTGCAAAGCCAAGCCCCACTAGAGAGAAGAGGACTGCACTCCTCTTTCCCATCCCCGGTGACAAGGGTATTTGTTCCTGTCTTTTTGTTTCCTCACCTAATTTTGAGAGGGAGAATGTGTGGGTGATGGGGAGATTGTCTCACATTGTCTGAAAGAAGCAGAGCTCAGTACCTCAGATTTGGAAGAAACAAAAGGAAGAAGGAGATTTTATAAAACATAAAGCAAACTGCCTTTAATCACCCTTTGCCTTCCATCCCTTCCATGCTTTATACCCCTAGAACAGTCCTGTTGTCTCCAGGTGCAGGGAACAAACTATTATTAGATGCTGCAGAGAACTGCCTGGGTCCTCCATGTTTATCTCTCGTTGTCCTGTTATCTTTCCCGATTGCAGAAACACGACTCCGCTTCTTTTCTGGCTGCTTGTACAGAGTTTCCCAGGCTGTTATGCTGAGGAGTGACTTCCACCATCCTGTCCTTCTTTCTGTAATCAAGGTTGAGTTTGGTTGCTCCAACTCGCTCCATATATCATTAACAAATGGGGCTGAAGATTTTCTAATGTGATACTCTGTTGAGCCTTCATAAATACTCAGTCTGCAATACTGAAGAATATTATTTCTCTGGTGGTGGAGCTGCCTGTGTTATGGTTGTATGGGAAATTGCATGGTCACTGCATCCATCAGAGTTCTTGAGTATTTTTCTTTACAGTTTGCAAAAAATAATATAAAACCTGATACAATATGTAAGAAAGTTTCTTTTTAAAATAATCACAAAAAGTACTTGTGTCTAAATATGCTCCAGCTTATTTAAAAATTGAAAACAATCCCACAGTTGCTGCTTTTTTGCCTTCCCCCCCACTTTTTTTTTTTTTTTTTTTAGGTTGTCTATGTACAAAACATAAAGGTAACCCAATCCACAGGGTAGTTGAATATTAATGTCAGCCCCTGAAAATAAGATACTGAGTCTCAAAAACCTAGGCCAAACACTTTTGTTCACTGAATTAAAATTTAAAAAAAAAACAACTCTGCAATTATAGGTCGTGCAGTTACCCAGAAGGTCAGACAAAAAGGTACCGAGGGAAACTTGTAGGCAGCGTGGGTTGCTGGGGAAGAAATCTCCCTTAATGGAGCCCTGCAGCACAAATGTACCAGGCTGTTTGTGATAACCTTGGAGTGTGTGACAAGAAATGTAGGATGCTTTTGCTTTGAGCTACTTCTCCAGCTCTCCTACCAGTTTACCAGGGAGTCAGTCCCCCTGCATGCAAGCTTTGACAGTTTTGCTAGATATTGCACACTTTCAGAGGTTCCCTGGAGCCTATCCGCTTGCTCCCTCAGCATTTGAAAGCTGCATGGCACCAAGGCCTCCATCCCCTTTCTGTGTTCTTCCCTCATGCTCTGTGGAACAGCTTTCCTGACCAGCTAAAGGATTAAAGCTGAAGAAAACCAGAGATCACCAGCTTTGTCCCTGGTGCTGACCAGAGGAATTCTCCACTCACCAGCACTTGTCATCCACCAAGAAACACGAACTTCCAGGGTCCAGTATGTGCTGGGGTCATATGTATTGAGGGCTCAGAATTAGACCCCAGTCACACGAGACATTTTCTGCTGGTTTCAGTGGAGTTACTCCAACCTTATTCTTAGCGTTAATGGACTCAAGTCGTTAGCATACTCCTTTGGAAGCGAGCTCTTTAGTCTGGTGTGATACCTCATGGTAGGGGATACTGAGCCATGGAAGACACGAGAGATGGCAAACCAGGGCTGTATGTGCATGGGATTTCTGGGCCATTCTGTAATGTTTCCAGATGGTTGCCAAACAGAGCTCGGTGAGGACAGAGCTTCCTTTTTGATGGGAAAGAAAACAAAAATAAAAAGACTTTTCAATTAAATATTTTGTTTAAAAAATCTTTAATTCAGAACAGCACCTACGAGATTCTGAACAATTTTAACTCTAGCTTTTCGTCTTTATCAGACTTAATTTCCGTGATTCCATGAAAAAAAAATTTCATTTTCTTACATCTCAGTAGAAAAGGAATCCCTTGCTGTGACGTGCTTTGAAGAAAGATGACCTCGACCAGTTGAGGAGTAGAGGAACAGCAAGTGCTCGAATGCAATTCTCGAGAGACACCACTGATACCTCAGATTTTTTACAAACATTCTTCAGCACCAGATACACTACTTTTGATATAAACTTTCAACAGACATAAAGAATCAACATTCTGCTTTTAAAAATATACAGATTAAAAATGTTTTTCATCTTTATTTCTTGTGGAATAATAACTTCCACTTCCTATTGCAGCATTTTCTTTTCTTCTCACTATCCTGTAAATTGTTCCTTCAGATTGTCAGAATTACATGGCCATGGCATAGCTGCATCATTCCTACATGATCCTTTCAGAGTAATAGGACTGGATTGCTCCGGGCAGTTGTTCACCCTGAGGAAGTGAGTGCTAGGTGGAATGAATCAGAAGTGTCTGTTTCTGGTGTCTCACGTGGGAAAATGAAGTGAGTGCAGGGTTGACAAGACACCTGAGTGTGTCTGATGTGTCAGGTAGCTTCCCCATCAATCAGTCTTGCCTGCTTTTACAGGGTTGCCATCTCATTAATTTTAATAGGGTTGCGTGTTTGGCTGTGGGGGTCAACACCGATTAAAATTGTTTCAGACTCTTGCTGATAAACTGGAGCCCAGCTGTAATCCTAACGAGAGGTCAAGAAAGGTCATGAGTCAGATCCTACTTGTTTTGGACAATTGGACCAACAGCTGTCAGGAGAGGCAGGAGTGCAACAAATAAGCAGTTACGAGTGACCCAATAAAGAGGTTAAAAGGAGGCAGGAGAAATACCGAGTCCTATATCTAAAGATCATAGTCAGGAGTATTGGTTATGAGTCCTGAAGTACCAGTACTGGCCTTTTTATATTACAAGGCATTACTCCATGGATAATTCCTTCTTTCTTCCTTTTTATGATACAAGCTGTAGCACTAGCTAATCACATCTCAGGCAAATATTCCAGGCTCACTTTGTAGCCAGCAGAGAGGAAGACATTCTCCTAAGTGCTGTTTATAATTGTGTAAAATCTGAAACAAGCCTGACGGATCACACGCCAGAGGTTTCCTCTGTTAACTGCAAATGAAGTTTAAGACAATTCAATAATCTCAAGTGCAAATATCTCCATTGGTACAATCCAGAGCCAGGAGAGATGAATCTCACTGAAGGTGCTGTACTTGGGAAGATGCTCTGCTTTTATTAATAGAAGGGCAGGGACTCAAGGGATGTGTTCTTATATTAAAGGCATTACCTTCTAGCCACGCTTGATGGTCTGCAGAAACACTGCATGAGGAGACACGCAAATACAGGTCCCAATGCAGCTCCCTGGTCCCAGGCCTGCACAGCAAAGAGGTGGTTGAATCTGGACAGACATTCAGTCAGAGGCCTATGAGGTTTGCTTCGGCCAACATCCTTGCCTGCCCGAAAGCAAAAGGCCGCGTAGAAAAAAGAGAGGGCAAAATATCTGTCAATGGCACTGCCACCCAAACAGCTCTTTTCCAGAGCCCCGCATCCCAGGCTGAATCTTAGCAAGCTGAGAGCTACATGGGTAACCAATAAACCAAAATGCAAATAAGACTTTCTTTTAATGAGAAATTGTTAATTATTAGCAGAATCACAAAACCAATAGAAAAAAGTAAACTATGTATCACTTCTGTTTTTCAAAGCCTAGGAGATGCAGAAGTGACAGATGAACTTCCAAAGGGCACAAGGTACAGGTTTGCTTGGATGTTTTTCATGGAACTAATTTTGTCATCTTTGGCTGGAGAGTCTCTTTATGCATATTCATGGGACAAACCTTCCAGTAAGATTTCCTGGCATCAGTTGTCTCTGAATTTCATGTGAGAATGTTTTTTTCTTTTGGAGTTTTGCTATTACCACCTCTGATCCCAGTCCACTCCGAACTGCTGAAACCAACAGAGCTGGTGAGATCGTTTGGAGCTTTAAAAAAATTGCATTTTGAGGTTTCTTACTGAATGTGGGTATTTCATTCCTGAAACAGGGGTTCAGCTTCTTCAGGTGTCTGAACAGGTCACCAAACCTGTGTGGTCTCTGCTGAGATGTTTGCCTGGTGACTGTGCTTGGCTCCCACTCGTTCTGGCTGGTGCAAGGAGTGTTGTGTGTGAGCAGAGCTGTGAAGATAAATGCAAAGGTGACCAGTGATGGCTCAGAACAGTTCAGATAGGTACATGCTCCTTATAACTAAAGCAAAGAGACATAAGACAAGGGTGATACCAAACGTCTGAATACTGGTCTACCTTTGCAAAAAATGGAGATGAGGCCAAATACTGAAATTAGCCAGGACACTAATGGACAGAAGAGCTTTATGATACTGATGATATGTCTCATACTGATAGTTGTGGCCAGAAACTGAAGAGCTCTTTTGTGGAAAGTTTTGATTTTTCCTAAACTTCCTGCAAAATAAACAATCCCAGCCTAATTAGTCATAGCAATACCACATGTGTAAAGACAGTGCCCAGTCTGAACAATGCAAGTTTTCATATTTGACCAGTTAGAAGTCCAGACTGAACTACCTCAAAAACCATACCTTGTATTTGTTTTCAAATACTCATCAAATCCAAAGACTTTCAGATGAAAGCTGTTGATCTCAACATACTGCATTTTCAAATTATTATTTTAACTGCAATGTTTCCAAATAGTTAAGCATGCAGAATTTTTCTCAGCTCCAGAGAGCAGCTGGAAGCAACTGCTGAAAAATGTCCATGAGGGACGTAGTTGGACATTTAAGGGTGACACATTTTACCCTAGGTCAATTGAATTAAAAAATCAGTGTTTGACCTTGTTTATTAAGCTTACTCTATATTAGGTTGTTGAGCTACCTAAGTCTGTCTTCCTATCCCAAAGCTGTCCTACCTGTATTAAATATCTATTTTTGAAAGTAATGAACACACCCTGGAAGTGTTTATGTCTCAATTTAGGTGAGATGGGTTAAAATCTAAAATGCCACATAGTGATAGTTTGCAAACTCAGAATGTTTTTAACTCTTTATTATTCCTGTTTTAAATGCTGTACTCTAACCAGTCCATATTGGTTCTTCTTTGCTTCTTGATACAGTCATATAAAGCAAGAAATAGTCTAAAATATTTATTGGGAAGACTGGAACAAAACTGTCTTGAGATGAGAAGAAAAAGTAGCCTAAATCTCTTGGGACTTGTTTCGAAACGTGTAAGGTACGTGCACCTTTTCGTAACGAACGTTAACATCCTAAAGCAGTGCACTGCTGTAACAAGAAGTCTCAGCATAGGACGGAAGTGGTTCAATAACAAGCATGATAAAACAGAATATGGACATCAGGGTTTGCTTCCAGTAGTTTTGGGGCAGAGCAAAACTGCATTCTAAATGTCAGGATAAATATTCCACGCTCAGAACGCGTGTCCAATGTATGCAACACTGACTTACCAGTTACACCAGCCATTTGTCACTGCATTCTGATTATGGGTTTTAAAACAAGATGGTAATCACAAATCATCAAGCAACAAGTCAGGAACAAAACAGACCTGTAGGAGAACAGGTAGACTTTTGAAAATAAAAATTGCACAGACTATTCAGGAGCACAACAGACAGTGATTTATTTCTTCTTGCCATGATCCATTTAACTTCAACAGCAGAAGATTTCTTTCTAAGGGCTTCCAACAAAGGGCAACATGTTTACATATGTAATCAAGTATTAAGGATAAAATAAGACATTTGGAAAAATGCTGAAGTGCCTTATACCAGGAAGGAAGACTTGTTTCCAATAACTTGATTTTGTACTCCTAAACGAGGTAGACATATTTTTAAATTCCAGTTGCTTTCTAAACCCTTTCATCTTTTTGCAGATATCAATGAATTTTTTCCACACTGCACTAGGAATTCTGTCACCAGGACATTCGGATGTGATTTATCTGAGCAGATGTAGATGTTTTCGTCTGAATTGGTCGTCTGTCTGAATTACCTAGCAAGGACTTCACAGGTGAAATTCATCTGGAATTTGGTACCTCCCTTCATAAGGTATGTTTCTACACATGCTACAAGAGGCAAATCCAAGGAGTGTCTCTTTCTTTTCTCTGACTGTGAAAGAGGTATGGGTGAGCAAGCCAGTTATGAACAGTTTTATGGTAGACATCTCAAGTCAGGTAGGGTGAACCCCAATTGGAGACTCAGTTCCAGACAACATGTCCATACCATATCATACCGTAGAGCCACCACCAGTCTTCACCTGCTGCTAAAAGAAAGACAGAAATCTTCCATCCCTACCTTTTATCATTCTAAAGCAACGGTGGTCGTGCTGTGACAGCAGGCATACCCCAGACAACAAATCTCATTCAAACAGAATACACACAATTTTGCAGGATGGAGGGTAGCAGCAGTGTTATTTTCAACAAGAAAGAGTCTTGACTCTCTCTCAAGAGTTTTCCTGTCTACTGTGGCACATGGCCAAGGGCAAGAAAAACTATAGTTATCTACTATCAAACCTTCTGTCTTTGAAGCTGTGATCCTTGTTTTCTCCCTTTCTGACAAGAACTGCACACTTGACCAAAAAGCTCAAACATAACCGGCCACCGTTTTGTTCCGTTTCTGTTTGTCTTTTGTAATAAAGATATGTTAGTATCAAATAAATCTTAGTCATTAAGGGATTTTTTTTGTCTTCTAGGACATTGCTACTGTTCCCAGCTCCCCCTTGGTTAAAAGGTGTTCAGTTGCACTCGTAGGCATGTCTGCATCCTTTCTGTTAGTATTCCCAGGAGTGCTGCCGTTTGAGCTTTTTCCCTCTTTCACCCCATTTGACAGCACTGTCTACATTTCAGCCTCAGTGCATCAGCGAGGATGTCTTGTGCAATACAGTGAATTTCTGTTGGTTTTGGGATATTTCCTGGGTAAAACACACAATGATTTGTCATTCAGGCTGTCCTGAAAATTGGGAGCCTTTTCATCCCCAAGAGCTGTTGGAGAGGGAGGCAGGGAGGAGGGGAGCACTGCCGGGTGCCCCGGGCTGGCTTGTGCTCCACCCAGGAGCCTGTTGTGCACGTGTGGCCACGGGCCACTCCAGGCTGCTCCAGGGTGGTGGCGGTCCCATCGCTCAGGGCCCCTGTGCCCATTGCCCCTCTCCCCTATAACTTCATGTATCATGAGGCGTTAAATTTGGAACCCCAGTCGAACAGGGCTGTTTCCAAAAAGGCATCCATCTTTCAAATTCAGTCAGTCCCAGATTTTTCAGATCATGATTCACTTGTTAGGTCCCTGCTAGAGAGTAATCACTTTGTCCTTTTTCAAAGTAGGCATTAAATAATCCAAGTAAAAATTCCTAATTTTCCAGTAAAGTGGCTATAGATATAATGCTATTCCAAACAACAGCTCTGTTTTTTTTTCACCCCTCTCTGCACTAACTCATAGGAATGAAGCTCATATCTCTGAAAAATATGCTTACTGGTATTCGTATTTGTGGGAGAATATAGGTACTTGAAGCAGTATCTTTAGAATACACAGTGAAGTGACTGGGAAACTGCTGTTACTCCTACAGATTTCCTCTGGAATAAATTTACATCTTCATGCACCATTGCTTTTATATGCACTGCTTGTGGGCTTGATTTGGTTTTAATTAATTTATTCCCTGTTCAGAAAACATGTAGACATTACCACCTGGATGAGCCTTAATTTAAATGTGTAAAGTATAATAAAGCCAGACAGAATGAAATAGAACAGAATGAACATGTCAGTGTAATTCACATAGGGTATCCCAGTGTTTATTAAAGTACTGTTCGGTCATATGCATATTTTGGCTTTTCTCTGCAATTATAATGGCTAAAATATTATTTTCTCTTATTAAAAAAAGGGCTTGCATATTGGATGGTTTCAAGACATTTATAAGTAGTGTAAACTATCATGAGATCTGTCAGAGATTGTAAAAGTTGGCAATGCTGTTTAGAGTGCCAAGATCTGACAAGATCTACCAAGATTTTTTGCAAATGATAAGAAGCAAGACTCCCTCAGCCTTCTTTGCTTATTTGAAACAAGAAGCAAAAAACCCAAAGATTTTCTTTTTAATCATTTATACTGAACTTGACTAAAAATGTTTAGATAAAGCTCTTTCTTTGGGAACAGTACTCTTTATTCCCAAACCCTTTGTCTGATGGCTGGGTATGGCAGTGCTGGGTAACAGAGAGGCTTTGAAATTGCTGAAGAAATAAGGTTTTGGCCTTCTTTCTAATGGTGTCTGCATCCTGGAGTCTTTGCTCAGCTGATATCGTCTGATCAGACTTTGCCTGGTCTCCCTCTACATTCAGCAGAGAGAAATAATCACCTCCAGGCACATCCCAGCGTGTCAGCTGAAATGCCCTCTCTGGGTGTCTCCATGGAGGGTGCCTTGGCGAACACTGAGAACAGATAGACAGCTTTTAGAGAGAAAAAAAAATTAGATGGCATGGATCCCTCCTGATTGATCATGAGGGGAAATACCCTGCCCCCATCCTGGGCCAGTGAAACCTGCTGCAATAACTCATCCAGGCTTTAAACAGTCAGAGCGCTTGGAGATGCTGCATTCCTCAGTGCACGACGTGGAGAGCTTCAAAGGGAGCTTGTTCTTCGCTCAGACTTCAGCAAAAATACCAGGTCAAAGGCTGAGGGTTTGTCAACTAATAATCCCCAGATGACAGGAAAGGAGTCCTTACCAAAATTCTTTCCTCTTTTTTTTTTTTTTTTTTTTTTGCCTTATTTCTTTCCTTCATGGGGACTACATCAGAAAATGGTTGAAGAAAGAGAATTTTTAACGGAAGCAGCAACACTGAATATCTGGGGTAAGGAGGGAAAGAATGCAAACACATTTTCACACACATATTTAGGAAAAGGAATATGCGTGATCCTAGAAGAGGTTTATGGTTTGATCCACTGAAGACTGCATTAGCATTGCAGCAATTTTTTTGTGTTTTCTTTCTGTCACCTTTTAGTTGTCTTGGAACTACCTGAATTCTGCAGTAAAGAGGAAAAACAGGAATTCAGCTGATATCTCCACTTTTTTTGGTAAATGAGTTATTAAAAAATACACAACACAAAGCAGATTCTGGATGCAAATTCCAGTACCCAGTCTGTACACAGGTCTGCTTTCCTGATGCAAAGTTTCACATAGGGGACTTTGTGGGCAGGGAATATGAGTAATTCTACAACAACCTGAGGTGCTTAAATCGGCTTTAAGAGAGCAATTTCCAGCCAGAGGTAACTGCTGTCTCTCAGATAGCAATCCCAACCTGCGCAAGATCAGAAGTTTATCTCCAGAAAGCTTCCTTCAGCTCCAGCTCCCACAGCTCAGTTATCTCCATCTCTGAAAAACAGGAGACAGAGCGGCTCACTCTGTTACCCGTGGTCCCTCACTGCTTGGTCTGTGAAGGGTCATAGGCATTCTTGCAGCTAGAAATACGGATGTAGAATGGAGATAACGGTCTCAGTTTAAAGGTTAGATGGCCGGTTTGAGTTGGTTATCCATGCCCAATTTATAACTTACAGAAGAGCTGAAGGAATAGAAAAAGCAGCTGCTCATGCCATCTGGGAATTGTTAATTTGCAAGCCTTCATACTTTGACTGCATTTGTGCTAAAGTCTAAGTGGGAAATAGCTGCTTTGAAGCTCTTCTCAACCTCATGCAGTATGACAACCAGATCTCTTTAATTCAGCCTGTCTGAAGTCCAGCTGAATTATTGCAGCAGGTTTCACCAGCTTGGGACAGGCTATTCAGGCCCGTGCTGCTTACTCCAAGGGGGAACTATCTTGACTTGCCTAAATGATGGGCTGGTTTCACCTTTCAGCTCTGCTTAAAAGAATACTAGTAACCTTCAGAGAGAAATTCAGCCACCTCTCTCGGACACCTGTTTTAGGACCTGCTAAACTGGTCCCTTGAGTTGCAGCATTTGCCCTCTCTCTCTTGCTCTCGCATTGACCACAGGGAGCTCCCCAGGAAGGCACCATCTCCAAGGACTCCAATGAACCACTACGAGAAAATGGCAAAAAGAGGTATGGAAGAGGAGGATAAAAACAGTGGTCACAAAGCTAGAGGGTAAAAAGGCTGTGACAGGCAGTGCTTCACAGGTGGAAAAACAAACTGTGCATCCATTCATTCGATCACATAGAACTGCTTCCTGCACAGTGCTGCTGTTTCTTTCTACTGGGGGCTTTGTTCTAACCTCCATCCAAAGCAAAATACTTCAGTTTTTCAGAGAAATAGCTTTGTCTGCAAATTTTTTTTGTCTTTGTGAGCACTAACCAGATAAAGTTGATGGTAAAGCCACAGAATGGTGGCCCCTGTCCACATATTCTACCTCCAACATAGCCAGTGTGGTTTTCTTTGAGAATAGCAAATTTATCATATAGCAAACACACAACATACTCCATATGGCTTATCATAGCCAAAAATACACGACAGAGAAAAGAAAGAAAATGCTTAGTGTTACAAAATCAACAGACCTCATGCTCAGAAAAATGCAAGCAATTTATTACAAGCCTAACTGGTGTCATTCCGCATGAGTGTAAGAAAGCAGGGGAGTTTAATTGTTGGGAAAAAAACAATCAATCTTTTACTGGAATCCCAAGGATCAAGGCAAAACATGGCATTGAGCCCAGCTTTAATAACCTTTAATGACATATGAAAAGGTATTTTTTCTTCAAGTACATTTTTTTTTCCTTTTGGACAGATACTTGACTACTGTAGAGCACATAATACACACAAGCTGCTTTCCATTCTTTTTTTTTTTTATGTATGTGTTGTCCAGTTCTGCATTACGAAGAAAATTTTTGTAACTGGAAATCCCTGAATATAGCTTTTAAAATGTTTTTAAGGATTTTTAACCCTTCTATGGTAAAATAGATGAATTAATTAAAAAGTAATTTAAGTTGGTATAACTGGCTTCTACAGAAATAATGAAATACCCAGCTCTCAAGCTGTAAAACTCCATTGTTCTTTAATATAAGCATACTTAACATTTGATAGATCTGTGATCTCTAATTATTTTTTTCCAAATTTTCCCTGTCCCAAATTTTCCCTGTATATTTTTTCCCACTGGCTTATCTGTGAGGAAAATCCCAGCTGTTCTTAAACCCAATACAACTGGAAAAAAGAGACCTTTGAATTTTCCCACAACACTTCTGCTTCTGCATTTCCTAGATGATGGATGAGGGTTGGTTTGAGTCCAGGAGTTTTCCTGTGTACTATGCCATGAAAAGGTGGGGGTGAAACAAAACAGGAGAAATCTCAGCTAGGTTTTGTTGGTTATGATCTAAATTTCATTCTTGTATTCCCATTATATATGCAAAAGTTTTGCCATTAAATTCCATTCCCACATGCAGCCAGTGAACCATACTGAAGTCAGCTGAAACTCTATGAATATATACAAAGTTAAAATCTGTCTTTTATACATAGAATGAATCATAGAATCATAGAANCCTGTAGCCCCTTCAGGTACTGGAAGGCTGCTATTAAGTCTCCTCGGAGCCTTCTCTTCTCCAGGCTGAACAACCCCAGCACTCTCAGCCTTTCTTCAGAGGAGAGGAGCTCCATCACCCTGATCATTTTTGTGGTCCTTCTCTGGACCTGTTCCAGAAGACCTTATTGCAGTCTTTCAGTACTTAAAGAGGACTCATAAGAAAGACGGAGAGAGAGTTTTTTACCAGGGCCTGTAGTAATACAAGGGGAAATTATTTTAAACTAAAAGAGGGTAGATTTTGATTAGATATAAGGAACACATTGTTTTAAGATAAAGGTGGTGAGACACTGGAACTGGTTGCCCAGCGCAATTGTGGATGCCCCATCACTGAAAGTGTTCAAGGTCAGTTTGGACAGGGCTTTGAGCAACCTGATCTAGCAAAGATGTTCTTGCCCATGGCAGTGGGGTTGGACGAGGTGATCTTTAACAGCCCCTTCTCACCCAAACCATTAAAATATCCCTTGATTTCTTCTATTTGTGCCGGTATCCTTTTTCAGTTTTATTTCCTTTTATTAATCTTCCTTTTCTCTTTTTTCCTTCTTCCCTCCGTGCCTGAAGGGAAATACTTCGGGCTACTAGACAATGAAAATTCTAGAAAATGTGACTCTCACTCATTTTTGGATGAGAAACAACCCAAAACCTCAGAAATGGTCAGAAGATTGGGAAAGACTTCCTTCTTGATTCTGTTGCTAGCAGTTACATTTGACATATTGGTGAAACCTTGATCCAATAGCATCTGTACAGAAAGTTTCAACTGATTTTAGCAGAGCTGCTCTTCATATCTTACATTTGCTAAGTATCTGAAAATATGATTCTCTACAGGCAAAAGATAAGACAGACTACTCATTAGTATTGATCTAGATATAATTATTTTAACTTCTATCTGGAGGTCCTGCAACAGGAAGAATCTCTTCTCTGTTAGATATGTAACAGCCTGTATGCTAGGGCCAGGGATATTTCTTTTGAACCGCAGAACAAACCCAGTGTCCTTGGTGGTGCAAAACTGCAGAACTGCATGGATTTGTGTGCAGCTGAATAAATTTTATTATAAATTTAATAGGCCTTATTGCAACTCTGAAGACAGAGAAGATATGAATACCAGTGTCAGTGCTTAAAGGTATCACTGCTGGTATTCTACCTAGCATGGCCAAGCATACTGTTAATTATAGAGGAGTCTCAAGTGACTTGCAGTTACATTAAGTGATTAGAGTACAAACTTGCCGAATTTCGACCTGTTGGAAATGGCTGGTTGCTGCCCTGCTGTTTTCGTTGATTTTAGCATTAAATCAAAAAATATGTGAGTGAGTGTTTGAAGATTCCCAACAGGCAAAAATTGTAACAAGCCAAAGGGAGCATGAAAGACTCACAGCTATTGTAGGAAGAACATGCTGCGACAAATTTAAAACCCTTATGATGGATTTATAACTGCATTTATTTTCAGTACTGCCTCCTGCCACAAAAAAAGGTGCAGAAATTATTTCACCTCTCTCTTGTTGGATGAAAGGCCCACACAAAACAGAGTAATTTTAAACTCCATGAAGACAAAAGGCAGCACAAAGAAAGGGAAAAATGTTTTACAAACAGTCTTTTTATGAATGACTTAAACCAATAAATTTCAGCTGGCAGTGCCCTTGTGAAGTCCAAAGACACTAGCTGATTGTATTGATCTCTGTTCTGTTGCAGTCAACCACCACCAGCTCCACATAAAACACAGTTCGATAACCTCTGTGATGATATGTTCTGAAACCAAATCTTTGGAAGCTCAGTTTTACCACCGCTCATTACTGTCATTAAATTCAACTGGAAAAATGACATCATGCTCTCACATAGGCAATCGTTGCTGTTTGCTCCAGGGACCTTCGACTTTGAAGAGAACTAAACGATATGGTTGTTTGCATGCATAATAGCCTAATATTTGCACAGGGTTGGGTTTATATAGGTTCCTATCTGAAGTGGCTAGCTAAGAAAAAACACCTCCCTTCCTAAAGCTATATGATCGTGTCGGCATGCAAAGATGCCAGGCAGACTGTGTCAGGCAAAGCACTTCACAGGCTTTTTGGATCCAAGCTGGTTCTGGGAGTTCAGCTGCCTCAAAACTGGGGAGTCTTGGGCTTGGCTGCACCCTCCGTGCAGGTGCGAGGGGAGCAGGGCTGCAAGCAGGGCTCCCTGGTGGCATCTCGGCTCTCAGCTGTGCGCTGGGGCTTTGTGTCTGCAGGCAGAGGACCAGGCTACAGGAGAAGGGACAAGGGCTGGTGCGTGCTGCTGTGCCCTGTTCCTGGCTGGAGCTGGTGTGTGGCCAGTTTAGGGACAGTCTTTATGGTTTTTACTGGAGGTTGAAGCTATCTGTGATGGCTTACAGGTTTAGGATGACGGGTAAACACTGGAGTGTTTGGGAGTGGTGGAGGCCGTGGCAGCAGTGGTGCTGGAGCAGCTCCGGTGCCCACCGGAGAAGCAGGGCTGGGCAGGAGGGACACCCCAGACCCCCGTTCTGTCCTCCAAGCCGAGCAGGTGCGGAGCTGGTGCTGAGGGATGAGGTGAGGGCAGAGGAGTTATCAGGAGGCCAGCCCAGGGAGGTGTATCGGGGGCAGCAGGACGGCGAGATGTGGTGGGGACCTGTTCTCCTCTCCCTCTTGCCGCACGCCCACTGCCTGGCTGCGCTCCTGAGGAACAGATGAGCACCATGTTAGACTCATTAAAGTTGTCCTTGTCTCTTATGGCTTCTTTCCTTTACTTTTTTTTCTTTGCACAAACAAGCTGTGTTTACCCTCCCTTCATCTACAAAACAAGGGGGATATCCAGTGAGATGGTAACCCCTCAAGATATTTATTTTAATAGATTGGCCTTTCACTTCTAAAGATTAGAGAGTCCTCAGGGGGCCAAGAAAACCTTAACAGTGAAATTCAAAAGGATGTGGAAATGTTTTGGTTTGGATTCATTAAATATCTTACATGTGTGGAAGACTTCTTCACTACTTTTTTCAGTAAAGCCAACACAGCACGTTGTGTTCTGGAACTGGTTTGGTCCAACACATCTCTCCTGTTAAAAACATCCATCTGAGTCACAGGAAGATGGATGATCCCTCTGCTCCAAGACTGAATACCTGGCAGGGAGGGCTCTGAGCTCTGTGAGGAAGGGAAAATGCCAGGTGACAGCAGCAATCATCAGGATGGGTCTAACCTGCGCCATGGGCAATGGGGCAAACACCCCTCCCACCCCCCGAATGCGGGGAGCAGCGGTGACTCCAGAGCAGCCGGGGTGACAGTGGAAGTGTTTCTGCCCCGAACCCCACAGCAGCTGGGCAGCGAGGGTAGATGTGCTGGGGCGACGCAGGAAGGCCTCCTCAGAAATGCTGGGACTGCTTCAGTGTTAGAAGTCGCAGCCTTCAGAAATTAGAGCTGGAACAGTTCCCTCTCAGCTACAAAGGCTTGGGACAGTGGCTTTGGCAGGAGCAGGTGGCTGATTAGACAAATGAAAGAGTGGCGGCTTACACCTGCACACAGCAGAGATACCCAGACCTGGGATGAAGAAATCCTAGGGACTGACACGGTTTTAAGAACTAGTTTTGAAGAAATGTAAATACATCCATAAAATCCCTGGCAGAATCTCCTCTTTGGCAAAAAAAATTAAGATGTCTCTTGTCCCCTGTTAAAGCTTTATATCGTTTCTGTCACTTAGAAGAGCTGCTGAGATGTTTCTTTTTAAAATGTGATATTAAGAAATCAGAGTCAAAGGCTTGTTGGTGGCTTTTCTGTCTGGCTGCTAAATGGCTGTCTCAGAAAATACACAGCTCCACTTTCAGGGAGGAAATGGATTAAAATTCAAAGGATAAAGTAAACAATTGCACATAACTCTTTACCATGAAAGATGATTTTTCCCTCCAGTGAATGCTACTGCTTTCACACCAGGCTGATGAAAGAGGCCCTTGCTGCTACAGGGAAAGAGCCCCTTCCCTGTGTTAGGCTACCCAGGGTCTCAGGTGAAGTAATAAAAAATGGAAGAGTAGCACAAGTGTATAAGGAGGAGAGAGGAAAGGAGGAGGTAAAGCCAGCAAAATTATCTTCTGATCATCAGCTGTCCCAGCTAGAATTAGATTATGTTGCTTGTGAATATTTCATAGTTAACAGCTGAAAGACATCTAGTCGAGCAATTAGAGCCAATCAGTGGAAGATCTGAGTGTTTACTTTCTCAGATAGCTAAAATAAACCACCAGTTGTATTAACATTTTAAGGGGAAAAACAAGAAAAGCAATATATTTGGTCATACTGGCAACAGGAGGAAAATGCAGGAACAATTTTGTCAGCAAGCACACTTTGCTGAGCAGCAATTGCAGAGAACAAGGCAGCCAGGAGAAGGGCTCAGGGGCTCCTGTGGGAGGCAATATTCCAGGGGAGGATGGCTATGCATCCCTGGTGCCCGGGTCTGCACAGGGGGCATCAGGGAAAACCCTCCTCTTCCTACCTGACCAAAGCACGTTGGAGGATGTTTGGCTTACATGGAAGGCCTTCTCTCGGATCCCATCTCCAAGATGAACTCTCCCTGATGTCCAAAGGAGGCAGCAGAGACAGAGCTTCGTGTCACAACCTCTAGCCCCCCTGCCCCCCGTTTTCTTCGGATGCGATGCTAGGGCCATGGAGAGATTGATTCCAGTAGAGAGCAGAAATAAACTTCTTGTTTCCTGAGCACCAGCACATCAGGAGAAATTAAACCTAATGCTCATTTTCTAGAATAGCATTAACTTCTATGAAGAAATGAATTGTTCAGCTGGCCTCTTAATCTAGATGACAGTTTTATTACAATTAAAATATCACCTCTAGGAGGCCCTTTGTTTGCATTTGACAGATTTTATTGTGTTTATATAGCTAATGAAGCAGAATTAAATTATGCAGCTTATATTAAATTTAAATGACTGATTTATTGTATTTAAAACCCAAAATCTATCATGCATGTTCTTTAATGCTACACAAACTACATTAGTTCACTGCTGGTTTATATTCTGCTTCAGTGATTCGCCCAGCTGAGAAAGGTTTTGTGAGTGCACTAAAATAAGCTAAATAAATGTCCAAATAGTTAAAACAGGAAAGACTGCCTTTAAGCACTTTAGAAGGGTAAAAATATTGTGATGCTAGGTCTAGCCTGTGCTTCAAGTCAGTGGCTCTAATTTTGTGGGTTACTATCAGTGATTTCACTGAAGGGCTTTAATTTGAGTCTTTGACAATAGAGCTCAACTTTCCAGCTGCTCATTTTTATTGTTGAGCTTATTGTTACTTATTTTTATTGATCTATCAAACTGTTTTTCCCCATTGAACATGCAGCTCAGATGGTCCCTACTGCATACAGGATTCAATAGAAAGGAGCAGCAAGTACTCAGGTTTCCATGTAAGTACTGAGCTGATCGTCATAAATCTGAATACAACCTGATTCACATTAATCTTAATATTTTCTGATGATGGAATCTCCCCCACTTTGCTTTAGATTTCTGTCACATAGGTGCTTACAGCTCGTCTAGTTACCCTATGTTTTCTTCCTTCATTAACAGAGAGAATTAGATAAGTGGTGAGATTCACTGGATATGTGTTTTAGATGCTGACTTCTGGATGAGATGGGTTGTGCTGCAATGCCTTTATTCCTTTCCATATAGAGGAAGCCAAAGATTATTAGTTTAGATGCAGAAGACATCTACAGCGCAGAAATCTGTTCAGTCAGGTTAATCCCAAGACTAGTATCTGAAACATTGCCAAGATACGTTTCAGTCACAGTGAACACTGGTATTTTTTATTGTCACACAAGCATAAGTGAAGGGCTTAGGATAAAACTTTTTGTAAATCAACCTCCAGAACAAATAACTGGAATCACTGCTATTAGGGTGTATCAGACAATTCTAGGAAACTTTAAGTAGATTAAGAAGTGCCATTTAAGAATAATATTTTTGCTGAAAACTTGACTTTCAGAGAATAAATTAATTTGAATATGATAACCAATTTTGGCCAGAGGAGTGACGGAAGGAGAATTTTAGAAGATCATTTTTCTTTTTTAACAGCAATGCTTGGTGAAATCATTACATCACTAATTTATTTTCCTTTGTAGTATTGCTATATCTTCAGCTTGGCTTTCTACTTTGGCTATTAGCTCGCTGACATATATTGCTTCGTATGTAATACTATGGGGAAATAAAAATATTTGGGCTAATTTTCTGCACAGTTATTAAAATTGTATGACTGAGTGAACAACTTAAATTATTTCTGTGATTAAATGTATTGTGTAACTATACAGATATTTGTGCCTATGAGGAAGATGGACCTAGGAATCATCTTTAGTTTCTAGGACTTTATGCAGGATGATGAGTCTCACTGCCTTCGTGCTTCAGCTCCCAGGTGCCTGTATATAGTGTCTGTAGGGTCTGTAGTGTATGGATTTGTCTTGCCTGTGGGTAGCATCCCCCAGTTTCATCAGCAGGAAGCTTTGTCTAATCTCCAGGACTCAACTTTGCTGACACCAGCTTCTGTTCAGTGTAAGCAAAGATTCAGTGACTTGCATTCCTTTGTGGTGCCTACTTGAACTGTAGAAAAGTGGCTCTAAGCAGGAAACAAGCTGGAAATAGGCTCCTGGCAGGTCTTTCCTACATCTTGCTAACTCCTCATTGAGCCATGAAAAACACATAGGCTCACAGACTTGTTAAGTACCTGCAATGTACAGGGATTTGGCAACTGCCATGCATCAGAGGTAGGGAATCCTTGCAAACAGGTTAATCTTTAAAATATAAAGACTCTGATTCTGAAATACTTAGTTTTTATATCTGATATGAGGAGCAGCTGTGTCTGGTCATACAAGTTCAGCATGAAGTTTCCTCTGCATGACTCACTTGAGGAAATAACACATCATTTCCAGTGAGAAAAGTTAACACACCATGTTAGAATACACAGAATCCAACACTGAGAAATACAGCTGCTCTAATACACCAAAACTATCAGGTTATGGCCTGTTCTGCAGCAAAGGGCCTGGACCAAAGTCCTGCATGTTGCCCCTTTCAAAGTTTCTAGCCTCAGGACAGATTTGTGTCTCTAACACAGGTCCAGGGTCCTGCCCACGGATCACATGAGGAGCCCAGAAGCCCTGGCAATCCTGGAAAGCTCATTAGTGAAGAATATGAGTTGCCATGGGAGCTTTTCTTATATTAAAAAAGAAAAAAAAAGACTAATATGCCTTTGAGTAGGGGAACAATATACTTCCTCCCTGGAGCAGCATCACCTGTTCCTTGCTGTCTGATTCATCTGGCTTCTGTCCTTTCGCTCCACATAAATCACAGTGGCACAGTGAGCCTTATAAGCAAAGTTGTTCCTCTCTGCTAATGGTGTGCTTGCCCACTTGGTGTTGTTAAATAATGCCTAGGTAAACTGCTGTATTTTGCAGCAGATAATTGGTTATAAAATAGATACCTGCTTTCAATGTAGAAAAAGATAGAGAACTTGTGACAATAAAGGGAAAGGTTCTTTCTGTGAGCTTGTGTAAAGAATATTTGTCAGGGAAGGGTCTTATCTCTGTGTATGGATCAGCTGTAAGTTGGACACGATGTCCTTAAAAGTGATGAAGCTGTTCAGAGTCAGAGACACAAAGAAGTCCGTAGAGACATTTGACGCTGTAGACATTGGCGTGGCCACGCTTATCTGGGAAAGGCTTTTACTGGTTTCTTTGTGATAATTGAATAACTTCCTAGTTTCTTAGGGCTGCAAAATTAAAAATGTAAATATGTAACCATGTGCTGCTTTCCACCTCGTTTTTGTGATGTGGTGATTGACTCATTGCTTTTTCCTCTGGAAAGTTTTAGGTGCAAGTTGGACAAGAGAGCTTCACGGAGGGCCTGAGCACTGTCTTTACTCCAAACTAAGTGGACAAACCCCTAAAGGTTTTGAAGTTTTATTGACAGCTCAGGCGGTTAGAGATTCCATACTTTCATTTTAATCCTCTTATTTTCAGTTTTCATTAAGTCATTCCAATTAGGAAAGGAAGGTATTCCCTTTTGCAGTTTACAGGCAGAAACCTGTATGTTAGTGTATTCAATTGAGGCCATACAGTCCAGGCTGCATACGGTAAAGCTATATGGAACAGAAGTAAATACGCCAAAAGAGCAGTCAGCACCTACAGTTGCCAGAAAAGGTGTTAATATTTTTCTCCGTTCTAGTAGAAGCTCATTGGGATATGCAAAACTCGTTCGTTAAGCACCGCTGCAGAGTGACAGATGCTGACATATATAATTTGACAGCTGCAAATACCAGGTACTAGAAAGTGTCATTTCCCATAAGTATAAAATAATGGGTCATTATTCCCTGACAGATTAAAAACCAAGTACTGTGAATAAATGAATTGGTAAGCCCATGTACTTTAAAAGAAAAATAGAACATTCTTTTTCTTCTTCCAGAAATAAAGGTGATTTTCTTTGTTCTCCTCTCACCTGCGTGCGTTGCTACCAACTGCCAACCCACCGATGAGGTGGAGCAGAGGCGAGAGTCACTCCCACCATCTACTGAAGGCATTTGAGACGTTTATGTTTCCAGATGAGTGATGCTGGCTCCCTAGACAGCCAGTGCAGAAACCTCACATGCCGACAGCAGCTAGTTCAGAGAAGAGGCTTACGGTCTTTCTGATTGTGAGAGGGTCCCAGGAGTGTGTGCACCCAGGTTAGGTGCCTGACTTGAAGGCTGCAAATACTTGGCTCTCAAGCATTATCTGTCCTGCTTTGTGCTGATCAGTAGGGCACACGCTGCTATGTGGCCCCATACAGGGGCCTCAGAGGTGACTGCTTCTTGCCTTTAATTGAGCCCGTGCTTGGGGCACTGGCTGCAGTGACCTTCCTCAGGCAGACAGACAGCAGCAGGGATCCCTGAGATTTTGGAAGGAGCACTGTTAGAGGTGTCTGTTTTCCTCAGGGTAGGGGGAAATCTGCCCATCGGCTGCAAGTGAAGAGTGCAGGAGGGAGCAGCGACAGCTCAGGCTCAGCAGAGCTCTGCTGGGGCTGTCCTTGCTGGGCCTACCAGAGGGGGACACTGGGGGCTGGAGTGATGCTCTGCATAATGCAGCCTGAGTCCTAAAACAAGCCACTGGGCACCATTCCCAGCATGAATACACTGAATGCATTTAACAGTGATCTAGTTGATGTCAAACTGGTTCCCAGCACCTGTCTGAACTTACCAGCCTTGCACCTACAAGTATGGCTACTCTGTACCCTGAAACTAGCCGTTAAAACACGGCTATAATGTGCCTTCTTTCCTCCCTCCCACAGGATTATCAAACCCATCCTCACAATAACCTTGTATTGCACTAGATGCTCTTGAGGCTGAAGACGGTTCTCCAGCTGCGGTGGTGGATATTGTCCAGTCACAGTAACTCTGCTGTTGTCTCGGAATTGAGCACGGCAGGAGCTATGGCAGTGCCTCTGAGTCACTGAGAAGTCACCTGAGGAGAGGATGTCTCTTGACACCTGGTTAAGTGGGCTCTGACAATCCTTCCCAGCAGCTCTGCAAGAGCCAAGCAGCTCTTTGCAGCTTAAGAAGAGTGCTCTTTGGTGTCTTTTGGAACAATGTTTTCTTTTGTGCATCAGATCCAAAAAGAAGCATTATTTATTCACTGATTTCAGCTTCTTTAAATCTATGTGCCTCAGAAGTAACACAACACAGGGCCATTACAATTGACAAGTTTGAGCTCTTGTGCAGTGGAGGCCCCACAGAGTTTCACTCTAATTGCTGCATTAGAGACTTGCTCTGTTTTACATATAAACACACTTGCTCACAGAAAACACAAATAAAATAATGCCTCCACCCATTACTTACTGAACATGTTTTGGTAAGGTTTTTAACAGAACACTTACAGTTTAAAATGCATTAAAAGCTTTAACTCACGCCATGCTCCCAGAGTAGTATAGAGATTTAGATGCTTTGACAAATACCATGTTTAAGATCTGTTCTTTGTGTTGATTTTTAGTAAATTATGCTTGCTACTGTCTTTGTTTGTGGCAGATTAATTAGAAGCATGATAAAGCTAACTACCAAAAAAATTATGTAATTTAAGAAGCAGGTTTCCTATAATCTTTGAGGTTCAAGACATTTTTTTGCATGTCTTCTACATTTAGCACAGTAGCCTTCTGGTCTGTGGCTGGGCTCCCAGGAACTATAGTCATATAAACCATAATCAGATGGAAGTTAAAAACAGCATGACTGTACTGAACAAATATGTGTAATTGCAAATGTGCCTGTATCACTGGGAGCAAAAGAAAGTGAATAGACTTAAAATGTTCAGATTTTAGTACCTCATTACTCAGAGATCATAAATATTAATTTCAGGGATGTATTAAAGGGAACTCTTCCCCTTCCTCCAACCCACTTGTTTCTTCTCCCATATTTAATGATTGACAGTGGTTCAGAGAGCTGCAGAAGTTGCTGAGGTTTTTCCCACGTTTAATTCGTAGAAGATTTTATCTTCAGGCTGATGGTTATCAGGCTGAACTTGTTAAAGGGAATATTTCTGGGTGCCTCACACCAGTCTTTGTGAACTCAGCCTTATGCTATCCATGGCATAAGATGCTGGTCTTCCAGCGCTAGTTCTGTTCAAAGACAGACACCTGGACTGTTGGTTGACAGTGTGGTATATTCTTGGCTTCAAGCACATACTTTTGACGTCTTTGAAGACAAGAAATATTGGAACAAGCTTGCAGGATAGGACATAACAGACAAAGCTGTGTAGCCAGCATTGTAGAAATGAAATGAATGGATGTGCTTTCCCCAGTCTCTTAAACTCCACATTAATCAAGTCAAATATTAAAGAGCTGTTGAATATTGTTATCAATGTTTAAAAGGCAAAGCACAAACTTCTACACATTTAGAGCATATGTGGGTTATATGTGTTTACAGAAACACTTGTTAAATTTCAGAGAATATAGGCAACTTTTAAAATGCCTATATCATAAACAGTAGAGCTCAAGTATTTTTACCCCCTCAAGGGCCACTATTTAAAAGGGGAACAAAAAAATCAAACCAAAAAGTAAGGTTAAAAGCTTATATTGAGACACCTGGGATGCATACCTACATGTTATCAATTTATTCTTTTTAGTTCTAGGTGTTGGTAACTAAAATTCCCCTTTTGTACAGCAGATGGTTAGAGCAACAATACGTCTGTCTCCTTAGTATGTGTTGGCAGTCTAGTTTGCTTTTGCGTTCATAAAGTAGAAAGAAGCTTTGGAGGCAGCAGGTCAGGATGTGTGGTGCGTGGAGCACTAGTAAAGTGGTTGAGACAGTGCTGGCAGCAGGAGCCTGCAAAGAAAACATCATATCAGAATGAAAACAGCTGTCTGCCAGCGCCATAAACTTTAGGAATTGTTGTGGGTGATTAGTTGCTGCTCCTGATGTGTGAAAGTTGGCCTGTCTGCATACAGGCAAAATAAACTCCCTTTTACTCATACACAGAAATCACGGGACATTATGGGATTGATTATAAACCGTAAAAGCCAGGAAGTTCAGTTTTAGAGTGAAAACCATGGCAAAGACTGTATTTGAATGTCGTTGCCTGAAAAGCTAAGGTGAAATGAAAAGGAACAGGAAACAAACCTCAAATGGAGAATGGGACAAAACTCTAATGCAAAAAGCAACTTGGTCAGGAAGGAACACTCAAGCATATAATATAAGGCACCTGGCCTCTCTGAGACTTTTAGGTTTTTAAACAAACCTTAGTGGTCCTGGAACAATAACACAAGAATGGTCCAGCAAACACACATTTTGCTGAGTGCCACTTAGTCTAGTCTTTTTCCCCAAAGAAAGACGTCCTTCCCATTTCCACCATCCCACTAGCCAGAATGTTCTGAATAAACATCACTTCAACAAAAGCAAAAAAAAATCCGGATTGATTGCAAAGAGATTACAGACGGGTTTTTTAATGAAACCCTTCAGTTACATTTGTCTGGGATAAACTGTTTCAAAGGTAATTTCAAACTGAATGAACTGTGACTGTAAATCTGGGAATTTAACTTGGATTAAAATTATCATTGCTTTGTGCTGCAAGGCAGTTTGAATGTTTTATTTCTGTGGGGGATTTCTCTCACTGAATTGATCATGAAATAGATGTGAAAACCAAGGGCAAAAGGTGGGGCTGCTTAGGTTTTTTTTTTTCTTTTATACCCCTGAGCGTTCTGCTTTAAGCAAGCATAACAAAGATAAATATTTATATAGCACCTGCCAGTATATGGCTTAAAAGCACTTAACACACTTTAATATACACTACTAAACAGAAAAAATATAGTTCTGGGGTAAAAGGTAATTTCTAGCTGATAGCAATGCTGGAAAACAGAAAGTAATGAGGTTTTAGAGCAAAGTAAACCAGAACTATTCAAACTAGGAATTAAGTAGAAGAGCAAAGCTAACACTTCCACTGCTGCAAAATTTGTCAGTGGGAATTTCAAAGCTTGGAAGGTCTTATCTTTCATAAACAGGCAGTAAATATTAGGCCCCAAAAAGTAAACAGATGGTTTAGTCCTTACTCTAACAAAGGACAAGATTTTATTCCCCCAATTTAGTTAAGATACAGCCTTGGAAGAAATTGTAAGATCTGAGTCTAAGCACTCGCTAGGGGTTAAGAGGGGCTGTAGAAGTGACTAATGCTTTTGCCTAAGCAATAAAACTAAATTCTTGGGTGGGGGGAGACTTCAAGATTTTTGAGTGCTTTTTCCTCACAAAAATGTCACAAAAAGATTTAATTTAATTCAGCATGATCCACTTCATTGTATCTGCAAGAAGAGTACAGGAAATGAAGACTTTTACTCTCAGAAATTCCATTTTTCCTTTTTAATGCTAGTCAGCAGCCCTGTGATTTAGGAGTCAACCCCAGGAGAATACCAGGACTAGCAGATGATATCAGAGAAGAATTTATTTTTTTCTATTCTTACTGGTCAACATTGACTAAATAATTAATGAATTACTAGAGGAAGCCAGGGAGTAGCAGAACCAAAGGCCTCAGGTAAAAGGACCAGAGGTTGTTACATAAAGTCACTCTCATCCTGTGAAATGCATATTGGTATCTGTGGAAAGTAGGACACCTGTGAGAGGAAGGCATAAAAGAGCCCTGCTTCCAAATGCCCTTACAGGACACATTCATTTCATAAGCATAAGCAAACTACTAACTTTTGCGTGTGTAACCTTAATTATAGCAGATTTTAACTTTTTTTTTTCTTTTAAGTCAGGAGATTTTTCTGCTTACTGAGGAGACTATTTTAAGACAATTTAAATATCTTAAATGATTGTGTGTATATATAGTACAAATATGCTAGATTTAACCTTTGAAGTAGTTCTCAGCTCTTTAATTTTCAAAATGAAAACAGATGAATAAAAATTGCTTTGGATTAAAGAGGCATACTCTGTATTTCACTCTTGGCAGAGAGAGACCTCAGTCCAAGGCTGTAAGGGTGCCTGTTTTGTAATATGCAGGTTTGGTCCCTAACAACTTCAAATGAGCTTTCACAAAATCTCCAACACCTCTCACAGATCCCTCGGGGTCAGCAGGAATCAACATACTCACTGGCAGCTGCATTGATCCCAACAAGCTGAGACATGGCAATACACGCTACGTCAAGGCACTAACCCTGGTCCCGGGGTCTTCTAGTTGTGTAGGTACAACACTTACTCTCTGCTAATCTTTTCTCCCCCCTTCCTAGGAGGGATTCTGCAAGCTGTGAGCATGCTGGCTAGCTGAAGCAACAAGTTGTGTCGCCTCCTGTTCTGAATCCACATCTTTCAAAGCCAGTTAGAGATACCTAAACAAGCATGCTCTGCTTTGCCATGACCCCAACGCTTTTGGAGACAGCTTCCAGCACATTGGAGAACTTGGTCTGTGTTAGCCAAGCCAGCCTCCGGGAACCCAGCTCTTGCCTTTTGGACCTCACAAATCCAATCCCTCCCCAGCCTGAGCTGGTTCTCTGACATTGCTTAATGACACAAACTACTTACTTTCAGGTACATCACCCAAGGAAGAAGCAATGCACAAGAAGAGCAGCACCCGGCTCCTCAGCCTGGAGCTATCAGCAGCCACAGCCTCATCTCTCAAGGGACTGCATGACCTTCAGGCTAGGAAAAGGCAGAGAGAAAAGCAGTCTTCACCTTTCCTGCTGAAGCTGGGCCACAGGAGTGCCTGATGCTGGGCCCCATTATGCAAAGGGAAACTCTCTAGCCTAATTGCTGTGGCATTTACTTCCGAGGTGGGAGACCAGTTCTGTCCTTGTTCCCAAGCCTGGTGATAAATTGTACATTTAAGAAAAGCAAGTAAGATACACAAGCAGAGTTAGGAGATGAGGTGGGAATGCAGAGTTTCTTTCTCCTACTAACTGCCCTAGTAACTCACCTCTCCCTCCTGACTTTCCCACGTTAATTTCGCTTGGGGGACTGGTGGGATGGAGGGGTGTCAGCAGCCTCCTGAAAAGGAAAGGGGGGGGGGGGCAGGAACTGCTGAGCACTCACTTTCTGATTCCTGCTGAATGCTTTAAGCACATGTAAGATGTGGGCTGCAGCACCAGAATCATTTACACAAGTTCTCTGACATTTTTCAGAAGGAAAGAGTGAGCAAGTAATCTGTGCTCTGCAACTTATCTCAGGCGTGTTTTCCAGAGGGACAGGAGACACCCCAGTGTAGGGGAGAGGTGAGATTTTAAGGTCTGCTCTGGTATTTTTCAGTAGCTAACATCAGCTTTTGCCAACTCTGTGTGCTGGGTACAGTGAAACCCAGTCCATGGCACTTAATTCTCATTATACTTTTAAAAGTGTATTTAAGCACCTAACTTGGGGTTGTAAATTGCACAGAAGCCTAAAGGTTACACGGGGTAATGCTGCCCACCAAGGAGCCTATGCTGCTTTCTAGGTCTGACCAAACGCTTTACAGGGAAGGCCTTTTAGCCAGTTCTCTAGTACTGTTTATGTAAGTTTTAGAACTGCCATTGCAAAATAAGAGATTTCCATGCTCTAAGGGCCTCTCTGCATTCCCTAGGCAGATTTTGCTATGCTGGGGGAAATGTTTATGCAAATAGGAATGATGGCAAAGAAAGCAAGGAAGAAAAACATGAAGAACAGAACTGCATTTCTTCTAGCTCCATCAGCTTGGCTATATTTTCTTCCTGATAGTAACTTTGAAATGGCAAAGGAATTCCTTCTTCCAGCTCTTCCTGTGACCTAAATGCATCATTGATGAAAACGTATTAGTTACATGAAAGCCTCACAGAAACCACCAGGAAAGCACTGCAGGTTATTTTTTCCTCCTTTTGCCACTATGTTTTTACAGATGTGATACGTGGTTTAAGAAGCCAAAGCAGTCGTGCTTTAGCCCTGCCAAATAAATAGTCCAAACAAAGGAAAGGTCGCTCTCCTTCCTCTCCCTTTCCCTCCAGAGTATCAGCATGTCAAGCTAAAACAAACAGACAAAAGTGTTAGCTTTTAGTTGGCATATCTAAGAAAAATCAAGATTAAAACCTACTCATTTAGAGCAAACGATTAAACAGCTTTGATTCCTACAGGAACCAGAGGTCGGCTGAGAGCAGGGCTGCCCCGATGGCCTTCGTCAGCCCGCCGCTGGCCGATGGCACCGGCCCTGCCGCCACCGCCATGCCGAGGCCTCGGCTGCCACCTAGCGGGCCCAGCCAGCGCGACCCGCGGCAGCCGTTGTGTTCGATCCCCGCTCCTTACCCTGAAACTGATTCGTAACGATTGCGAGTAAAGCCTGGGGCTGAACCTGGAGCCAGGGGATGACAGAACACGCCGAGCAGCCGGCGGAGCTGCGGGTGAGGGGAGAGCTGGGCCCAGCGCGCTGCTGTGGTGCCCGGAGCCGCGACGGCTGGGTCAGCGCCAGCGCAGAGCGGGCCCTTCTCCTCAAGGGCCTCAGCCTCCCTCAAGTGTCCGCTGGCACTTGGATACCCTTGTAACGGATGAGAGCTGCTCTTTGAAGCTGATAGAAAATCTGAATGAGAAGGCAGTTACGGGGTCCTTTCGGCACTGCAGGAGAGATACGAGGGTAGACGGGGTCTGGCTGCTTTGGTAAGCTCCCTGCCCTCGTGCTCGGTGCAGACGGAGCTGTGGCAGATGTGATGATGGCTTTGGTTTTCCATTGATCCGGGAAAGGCCAGCTGTGTGCATGGGTAAGGAAACAAGCTGGGGTTGGCACTTACACCAGCCACTCCTCATAGTTCCCTTGTTTCCCTGCACACACAGACTTACCTCTCAAACAAACGTGTTGATGATTTCAGCATCTCCTCGGGAGGCAGGAGCCTGGGGTTCAGTTCTTACCTCTCCATCCAGTGAGAAAATGTAACCACTGCTAAGACGGCTGTTTTATTCCCTGGCCTAATGGATATTTCCATGGAGAAGGAAACAGCTTCAGCAAGAGAGGCAAAGATTAGCCAGCTCAAAATGCTTCATATCCTCATGAATGGGGCATTCTCCTGAGAAAAAGGGATCCTGACAAGGGAATAATTCCCCCTCTTCCCCCATATGGTTGCAGCTTGAACACCAAGAAGCCAGCAGTATAATATGGATCCAGAAGAGGAGTAAATAAGAAAGAATCTGGTTCTATGGTCTGTATGTACCAGGCCATCAGACGAACAAGCCGGCTTCTGGTCCTGGTCCCTCAACAGCTTGTCTGTTACAGTTTATCAGCACTGAATGTTTATTCAGTGGAAATAATGCTGGGAATTACACTGTTGCTCAGTTAATGACTTTGTTCCTGGCAAATTTGCATTCTGCACAGTAGTCCCACTTCAACAGAAAGAACAGATGTGTTGATTTGTTTGGGGTTTTGGGGGTTATTACAGAAAAGCTGCAGCGGGGAGAGGCAGAGTGGGCTGGGACTAGAGGCTGAACAAGGAGAAAACCAGAAACACTTGGAGCAGAGCAGGGAAGTGAGAAAAGGAGGAGGGAGATGAGGGAGTTAGTTACCTGCCCTACCTGGGTATCCTTATGCAGAGGGAAAACTTCTGCTTGGAATGGTGCCTGTGTATCTGGAAGAAGGCACTCTGGCACAGTGAGATTCACGGAACAGGAGTTGCTGTAGCTGTTGAAAGCCCAGGGATTTCTGTTGCCCAAACCCAGCTTGGCAGAGAGAGAGGGACATGCAGGCTTGGAAAGGAGATGTGCAGCAGAGATTATGACTTATTCCTTGTGCTCCTGTGACTAGTGCTTTGTGGTAGCATTCCTTAAAAGCTGAGATGTGGCCAAAACATAATTCAGATTCAGTGTTGATTATCTGTGACGTGGAAAACCTTCAGACCGACTGTGTTTATACATTTGATCTACTTCTAATTATAGTAGCACTTAAATAAATAAATAAATACTGTGATGAAACAGGTGCTTAAAAGCAGGATAGAGATGAAAAACAATTAATTACTGCAATAATCCAAATGATGATTGATCTCAAGCAGTGATTGCATAGATGAAGATTAAATGTTTTGGTCAATTACAAATACATGATAGGTGTTTTGTTCTTTGGCTTGGTTTGTTGGGGTTTTTTCAATCACTTGACTATTTGAATACTCAGTGCCTTAAGGAATTTGAAGCCTTGAACCAATTATTTAGCAGTCTGGAAAACAGGATATTCAAAAGTGAGGAGTGTTACAGAGGCAACCTCAGGTTTTGTCCATTCTGTTCTTGTAACTGTACTTACATGAAGCCAAATACTGTGTTCAGGCTTTAGTAATGCCTAAAAATGTTATGCCCACCTTCTGCCCCCCAAGTGTGATAATCGTGAGAGTACAAGCAGGAGCCTAAGTTCCCTCTGAAAATCAATACGAAGAGTCTGCATCTCAACATCACCCAGAACAGCCAGCTGAGACATCTCCAAGGAGAAGTCTAAAAATGCTTGTAGGGCAATGCTCCTTCTGGCTTGCCAGAAACCCAATGAGAGCAGCAGCTGGCAAAAAAGAAGCTGTGCCGGGGAAGTGAGCTGCGTTTAAATCAGGAGGTCAGGTGCCACTCAACACCTAGACGACCTGTACTATAGGAATTATGACATTTACCTAATATTATAACTGGATCTCAGCCCTGTCAGATCCCAAAAGTCTGTAACTATGAGGCTACTGTGAAAAAGGAGAGGGCTGGTGATGGTGTCCCTTGTGCTTTGTTCTTTTCTGAAACTCAGTGCTGACCAGGGCCATTCTGGGGCCCTTGGTAGAGTTTGTGTCTGCCCTGCTTCACCTCTGAATTGCATCAGAGCTTAGGTGCCTCTTTTCCTGGGCTTGGGGACTTCAAGAATCTGTTTGTCCCCTCTAATTCATTCAGAGTTTCAGTGCCTAATAGTCATTTAATCTAAGAGCTAGGCGAGTATAATTTGTCTCTAGGCAAAATGCAACTTTGCTAATGATATAAACATAAATGTAGTTTATAAATCATAAGGCTTCATAGTAGCGAAATACCTTTCCATGTTATCTGGTTGCAAACTTTAGAAGTAGAGAATTACGGTTTATCTCACTTTTTAATCACTTGGAATGGTCCTTTCCCATGGCACAATTATTGCGGCCACTCGTTTCTACTGCATTTATCAAAGGCGAAACACTCGGCTTGTGTTTGACACACCAGCTCTGCAGCACTCTACATCAAATGGCATGCGGCACAGTCCGGTTCTCACTAGCAAGCGTTGAAAGAGTGAACTTACTTCAAAGGGGGAAAAAGTTGTCTTTTAGAATGCATTAGGAAAGAAAAACAATAACATTGGTTGTACTCGATGGAAACATATAGTCTTATTTTAGGTAGCACTCCCTCCTAGTGATGAAACTAGCCAGTGAACACTGCACAGGAGATGGTCCTTCTGAGAATCAGATGCCTCTGTGAACATAACATTGAGACAAGGAAGCAGCTTTCCATAGCTAAAATAGTTGACTGTCTAGTTTCCTAAGCAGTCTGTACATTTTTTCTGTGCCCTTTGCTAAATCTTGGTGGATTAAGAAAGTCTGGTTAATCTGTAGGGTATGTGCTGTATAATGACGGCTGGCCCACACAGACATTGCTCCAAACCCTGTGTAAGCCAGGAACAGACCGCATGGGCTTTGCAAATCCCCACAAAGAGCCATGCACTGATTGTTCAGGCTGAAGAATAATTTCTCAAATGAAACACAGCTGAAATGCCAAATAGCGGCTCTCCCCGTTCTGGCTGTTACAGATGGTAGTTTCTTCCTAACCAGCTAACTGCTGTGGCTAGGGAAAGCACTTTATCTGTAGGAACACCCAGATTGTTTTGATTGTATGACCCTGAGATAGCAAGGGTTGAAATAATCAACTGTGCTTAAACTGTGCTTATAGTGTGCTCAAGCTGAGCATATTAATTATGCTCATAATGCAAGAAAGATTAAAGGAGGGATGCAGAGCTGACCAAATGCTGCAGCTACAGGTTAACAATTCCTGTCTGATTTTGTCTGAGAGCTCACAACTGCTTCAGGCTACAGTTTCCACAGTCACGTCCCAGCTCCTGGTTGCCTCCACTGTGAATTCACTAGTTACTGGTCGAGGTGGTGAACTCGTATAGATTGATCTGTGCAAATGCAGCAGCTATTTTTCTGAAAAGTCCATCTTTTTGGTATTGTATTAAGACAGCAAGACAAAAAACAATCAAAAAACTGAGTGCAGCCTACCAGTGCCAGTAACACCATGGCTGCCATGTCCTCCGGCTGGAAGTGACACAAAACTCCATATGCCGTGAGAGGAGCCCACCCACCACAGCTGCACCTTTCCTGCGTGGGACACAGCACCAGTAAGACTGTTCTTCACGGGCAGGTGGGACACCACAAGCGGAGAGGAGGTGGAAGGAAGTTCACGTTTGGAGTACAGGAACAGAAGAGCGCAGGGGAATAATGCTGCTTGTAGGAAATATCTGGGGAGGAAGGGTCTCCCGAAGGAGCAGAAAGGCACATGGATGGCAATAGGCTGTTTGGTTTAGACGAAATGAAGACCTTGGCCAGGATACGTGGCACACAGCTGCAACAGGGCAGCACTGAATTCCTCTCAATATTTTCTCTTCCATTTCCCAGCTGTGCCATCACAAGCGATGACAGGTAGGTCTAAGGCTCAGTCCCTCATGACCAACTACAAACTACAGGAACTATTACTACTTATTTGAGTTGCTGCATGCCTGATGCCTCCTGGCTTTCCAGTGCGTGCGCTGGGCCATGTTAGAGCCACACCGACGAATGGAAGATGCTGGAGGCCCTGGGACTCCAGCACTAGTTTCTGAAATGAGTAATTTGACTTAACTAGGATATTGCAGATACATCAGTTTTATAAAACTTGTTCTCTGGAGCATGTCTTGAAATCTTTAATGCTTCTTTTGGATAAACCGTGGCCACTTTGTGCAGGTGAGACATTAATGGTTAGCCTCTGACAGAGGTTTAAGCTTCATTTCATCCAATTAAATGGGCGTGATTGAACCTGCCATTTTCAGTCTTTGGGCTTAGATCTGAGTTAAAGTTCAACTGAAAAGATATAAACAAAACCTGAAATCATAAGGGCTTTGCAACATCTAGCTTTAAAGGAGTTTCATGATTACTGTAAACGGAACAACCTGCTAGAAATCTGTTTCTCTTTTCTTTTTAGATTTCTTCAATATTATATTTATGATGCTGAAGTAAACATTTCTCTATGAAAATAAACCAGACAACAGCCAAGGCTGATTCTTTGAAGTCCACTGTGTGGATTTTACTAACTCCTTGCTTAATATTAGCTAACCCATGACTGAATTAAATATCCTAAATAATTCATAAGGCTTGAGTTATCCCTATAGGTGGGAAAAGGAAACATCAAAATCACACAGAGACATTAAGTGAAATACTTCTCCAATTAACAAGATGCTCAATAAATATTTCCAGTACTGCCAGTTTTATTTAAAAAATAGAACCCAAACATTGTTTTTGGTAAGGTGCAACATGTATACTGTTTCCTACAATTAAAAAACCAAAACCAAAGCAAAACAATATTCATAATTATAGTGTCATTCCAACACGGAATGGGTCTCAGTGGACTCCTGTAATTCTTAAGCATTCTTTTTCTGCTTCATCAAAGCATAAGAACTAATAATTAGTATCATTGTGACAGCCAAAGGGTCTGGCTAATGTCATCCATGTTCTGTACTTTAATAATAAACTTTCTGGTACAGATTGCTTCAAGTAAACATCAGAAGCTGAATGTAACTGAACACAGTTCATGCAAAACAAAGGTACAATACCGAACTTGCATCATCCAAAGATTTTTGTTCTCTTGTTTGGCTTGACACCTTCAAAGTCCAACTGCTTGAACACAAGGATGAAACTGAGTTTGCATAAAGTGAGTACTATATACTAAAGTACTTACGTAACTCTCAGATTGATCGGGCTACGTGACTATCTTGAGCTCTAGAAATTCAAATAAATACTTCAGGCTGAGATCTATGCCTCTTGGAGTCTGTTCAGTAACTTCTGAGACATATTTGAGAATACAGATGGAAAACAGTGACTGATAATGGGCTTGTTATAGGGAAATACATCAAATCATTACATCAGAACTACATTTTTTGAGAAAAACATGTTATTAATTTATATTAAGAGTGTTCCCCATTCAGCTACTCAAGCTAAAAGAGCAATGAAGATGTAACGTGGAGGAAGTTCAACAGAAAGACTTACAGCCTATCTCTGGAAGTGTCTGAAGTGCTAAGTTTTCTAATTAGCAAAGTCTGTCCAGTTTCAAAACCCTTCTTGTCATTGTAGCATCACCTCAGCCTTGACAATAGCAAGCAGCTGAAGTTAGCTATGCCTATGCCATTTCTGGAGAGCTTGATGTCAGACCCTGCTCTAAGGGGGTTTAATATACTTGAACATACACTGGAACAAGGAGCAGCAGACTAACCCCCCATGTACAGTTACATAGCAAAAGGTTTTTTCCTTGACCCCTTAGATGTTTAGACCATTCCATGTAAAGAGGAATGTGTTTCAGAGAAAGGAGCTTTACACCCTTTTACCTGCCTTCTGCCTGTGTTTCACAGAAAAGAGCTGTACAAGCATTTACCTGCCTTCTGCTTGGGGGGCAGTCCCAGGGTCAAACTGCACCCACAGTAAGTGCATGAATCTCAATTCCTTCTGTTGTTGCTTCTTACAAACCACCACGCTGGTTTGATGAATCCTGTCCTTAAGGCTCTCCATATGCAGTCTAGTAATACAAGGTAAGAAGTTATCACAGGGTTGACTGTTGGTTTTAGTGGATCACACCTCTGGGTGTTAACGGGACCTAGCCACACAAGTTGATGCCTATATGCTGATAACCCAGGCCAATACCCAAGTGAGTTTGTATTCATGGCCAGTTTAACCTCCGTTAGGTGACTCCTTGTCTTTTTCTCAGGAAATGATTTTTTTTTAGTGTTGATACACCATCCTGGTTCCTGTTAGCAAACATTGCCCTCTGCTATGAATGCTCCTCAAGTCTGTCATGGACTACACTATAACGCAACATGGACTGAAATTTCCTTCACAAACAGAGAAGGCTTTAGACTTCTCCTTTTCTCTGACATATAGCCTTGAGTTTGATTTCAAATAGCAGATGAACTCACTTCCCAACTTATTTCTTTTGGCTAATGAGCAAAAGATATTCATAAGTGTTCAAGCAGGGAGAGTACACACTCTTGTTTCCTATGTAAACACAAAGGAGAGGGAGAAAGTGTTCCTCGAACAGGTATGTATTAACCTTAAGAGCTATAAAAGTAAAAAGTAGACCACAGTCCTTCAATTCTAATTTCAGAACAAGATTGCCCTAAAAAGTATTTATCTTAGTCCAAATCCCTTAGATTCTAGTAGTTTTGGGTAGAAACTGACATTCATACTAAGCTCTGGTTGGGTTTAGTTGTTGGAGTGAACTCATTTTATTTTATGATAGCATCTCTGTTCAAATGAGGGAATCCAAAGTTTATGAGCTTGTTTGTTGATTTGGTTGGTTTTTTTAATGAGTTTGGCTGATTACAGCTTCACAGAAAAACGTAAGAAACAACAATATTGTGTTGTATTTGCTATTTTCACAGAAGGAAAGGGTTGCGCAGCTCTATAGTTTACACAGTTTTAACAAAATCCCTTTAATAATAAATACATTGTACTGCAGATGTTCAGTTAAGAAAAGGTATACACTGAAATATTTATGGGCTTTGGCCAGTGCTGCATATATTTGTGTCAGTCTGTTGCAAACACTATTGTTAAATGGAGTACTTAGCAGATTAAAATTATCCCTTTACTTCCGTTTCTTTCACTTGAACAATTTGGGCCGTACGTTGTGTGAATGCAGCGGGACACATGCCAGAAGGAAGCAGGGTCACCAGAGATAAGAGGAGGAATTTGTGACACATAACTTCGGGCACCTAGCTGAGGGTACATCTGGCTATTTGTGTCAGCTCGGGGACACAATAATCATGCACGTTGGCTACAAGTTGGATCAACCGTCTGGCTTTTGTCTGGAGTGAGCAACGGGCTCTTCTAGCATGAAGAGCCTCCCCTCGTGCTTCCATTAAGACCATCTGGACACAATGGGCTGGAGCTACCGGTATTTGTATGAATTTGCACAGAAATACCAGAGGTCTTAGATGCCTAAATGAAGGGACCAGACTCTTTGAGGGTCTGAACGGGATTCAGGACATCTAAGTTAGGATGTAACCTCTCTCCAATCTTTAAGTTTATAGTTATAAATCAAACACTGGACAGTGTGGATTATGAGTTACTGAGAGTAGAATTTGGTCTTCTGTTACTAATAGCAGTATTTATTAAAGTGCTAGTGTATTAATACAGACAGTGTTGACTCTGTGCATCTCACACAGGACCAGAACAAGAGAACAAGAGGAAAATTCAGCATTTTTACCTGAGTGGCTTGGAGGTCCCTAGTGGAGGCTGTTAAATCTTGTGTTCTTGCTGCAAACAGATCAGTAATTAAAGCTTTGCTATTGTTTGCATTCTGACTTCCTTTGATTTTATCCAGTCACAGCATTGTAGGGTTGGATGCCGCAGTCCTGTGACTGGCAGATGCATAAAGAGTAGATCTGCTAAAGAATAAATGTCTGTGACTGTTAAATTAACTGTACCAATCTCTTGGCAGTTGCAGATAAATGTGAAGAAATAGCAATGATGAAAAGGAATTAAAGGAAAGTCAGGAATCAATGCAGAACTTCATTAGTTTTTGAAAAATGATGATGTACACAAGGGGAGAGAGGTGAGGGATTCAATCTCTTGTCACTAATATCGATGAAAGCCGGTTACCAGTCTCCCATTTGTGCCTTTGAAAATTCTCCCACGGGCTTCTATGTTTCTTCCAGTTGTCACAGCAAACCAGGTAATACTAAATATTACAGTGCCTGTATGCAAAATTGCATAGAGAAATAATAAATCCTTTACAAATAAGCCACATTTCAACATTAATAAAGGGCTGATTGACAGAAATGCTAAACTGTACAAAATTCCAAGGACAAAAGCAGAGAGAAGGGGACACTATGTTTTAAAGTGAGTTGAAGTGTGTTCTTGCTCCTCTAACTCCAGTCCTGAATTCACTTAACTTTTACAAAAATAAATGAAGATGACAAAATTTTTCTTTTTAAAATACACTGATTTTTCCCCTCATGAAAATGGTATGGAATTCAGTAGCAAATCAACAGCCACGATTTCAGTAACGAAACCAACTGATGTTACTCATACACACTCTCTAGCTTGGAACACAAATCTTTCTCTCTATAAACAGTGTCTGCTAGTCTTCACACCTGCCTCAGAAGGTACTGTGAGCATTGCTGCATCCACTGGTGCTCGTGGCTCTTTGTCTCTAACCACCACACCACTTACACCCACCAACACTCCAACTGAGCTGTTGGGAATCTCATCAAGGAAACACAGCTTGCTGTCCGCAGCTGCTCAGAGCCTCTAACCTGCCTTCGTTATTAAATAAGCGCCATCCTGCATCCACTCCCTCCGTCAGAGGCATATTGGGCCATTCCTCATACATGTTACATTTTCTCTTTAAACAAAATGAAACAGCAAACATAGCCTTTGTGCTAATCTAGAAGGGATTCCTTTGGGATTACTTTCTTCTTCCTTTACCAGTCTAGTTAAACATGATAGATTCAGGGTCCTGGTTTGCCATTTGAGCCATATGTCTTAATACATCCTTTTTGGTTATGATACCCAGCAGCCTCCTAGAGGAGAAAAGGAAAGGAAAGGTCAGCAATCATCTCATACATCACATGCATTTCTTTCCCCTGTTCAGCTGCAGGGACATTTTGCAAGTGTCCATCCCATCCATTCCCCAATTATTATCTTTCACAAAAAGCATTCTCACCTCATGTATTTTTACTGCTTTGGCCACTATCATTAAGTTAAATGCTTTGGGTTTTTATCTCTTTTTGCTGGGAACATGACTGAGGGAGGAGCTACACCTACTGACCCCTTGAACAGTAAAGTGACGAGTTACCTTAGGCTCAGGCTGCGGAGGACCAGCAGCACAAAACCGAGGCACCAGTGCCCTGAGCTAGGGGCCTATGGGACATCTGGCCCCAAGAGTCAAAAATTTCCTAACCCTCAGTATTCAAGGGCTTTTACTTCCAGTCCTTGAAGGTCACAAGGCACTGAATTTTGAAATTATGTCATTATTACAGCTTTTCCACCTTTCATTTCATCGAAATGCCAGAACTCAAGATCAAAATTTCTAAATCCAGGCACCTAAAATCAGGACCTATTTTCTTAATGCGAGGATGCTGCATCTATAATAATAGCTGATATGCAATATTTTTGAATAACAAAAATGTTTTTTGCAGATGACCAAATTTTAGTTTTCTGTTTTTGAAAATGATGGCTCTGGTTGCTATCCTGTTGGAAAGTCTCTTTTAACCACTAGATCTTGGGATAAGAAATTATCCCAAAATAGCTCAAGTTCCATTGGAATTATGGAATGTTATTTCTAGTACACACAATGCAGCTTTTTACTCTTCTAATTTCATGTTTGCCCACACTTCTTCAGGTGGGGTTCTTTTGTGGACTTTTGGTTTATACTTTTCCATTAAAGAAAGCTGAACAGATTAATTTTCTTCCACTGACGTCTTTATCACAGTCTTCACAAACATCTAATCCAGCTGAATGTCTAGAAACGGGCACATCCTTTGCAAACAATACCACTTGCCAGATCTGCCTCTGTTGAAAACTGAGTGACAGTGGGAGTCAGAATGGTTTATTTCGTATTTATCTTTACTTTATCTAAAAGTTATCTTTATCTAAAAGACAATACACTAAGGATTTGAGAGAGCAGAATGAAACACAACACCTGGCAAGGGCGATTTTGGTTCCGAGCCCGATTTCTGTTGCTGCCCTGGAGAGACACTGGCATGCTTCCCTTATCCTTCCATTCACAACACAGGCAAAATCAAAATATTCACTTGACTGTGTCAGAGATGCTGATTAATTAGACACTGTCTAAACTTGGCTTGAAACAGGAAAAACAGTGCTTTTGTTAATGCTGGAGAAAAACTCCTGAGATTCCCTAAGCATGCCTCACTCAGCATCTACTCACCCACTGCGAGTCACAAGACATTGCCGGAGTCCAAGTTTACGGAAAATATCTACCACAGTCTCCATTGGCGTGTGGTCAGTGACGGTGAAAGGGCTCAGGTTGAGAATACGCCGCAGCTTCAGCGGATGGGGACTGTTGGGTGGCAGTTCTGGGGGGTCTTCCGTGAAATACACGATGGAGTTGCTCACCACCCCATCCTGACGCTGTCTGGCATTCTCTGTACAACAGAAAGATCGAGGTAGACAGTGAGTTAGGCTTGATAACAAAACAAAAAATAAATTACCCTCCTTTGAAAAGCAAAGGTAGTAGCAGCTTTTTGTCTTTAACATACTGAGCTCTTGGAAACTGGGGTTACAAAGGAAACCTGAACTTCCTTGAGACGTTGTTCCCTTGAAGTAAACATAAACTATATTTTTACAAATACATACTTTGCTTGCTTGGCATAATGTTTTTCTGAATAAATATGCAGCTCAATGCATTCACAAATATCGCTGATCCGATTTGTGTCAAATTCAAATGATTACACATCACTTCCTCCAAGGTGAGGATCACAACAGAAGCTACTATTGTACTCCCGAAGGAGTGCAGTCAACAGCCTGTGCACAGTCCCAGATGGCCTGGAGCAGTGTGCTTGTTCCCAGACTTCACAGTGGAGTGAGGGAAATCTGGGCATGGTGAATAGATTTACGAACACAAAGCTAGGAAAAACAAATTCGACAAATTCACACCCCAGTGATCTGGAGGTAGTATGGGTGTTGTTCTAGACCAGCACACTTCTCTGGCATGCAGGGTGAATTTTGTGGTTTTGCACTTAATTTAAGCCTTAAATAGAGTTTGCATATCTAGATTTTATAAGGGCAGAAAAAATCAGCCTCCTTCTTAAAGGAAAACAGTAAAGGTAGGAACAATATACAGCAATAAATGAGTTTGATACATTTTTCTCAACAGTTCATACTTGACCGCTTTCCAAAGTTCAAAACCTATCATTCATACTTTGATCAAGCTATGAAGTGAACTTTACACTACATCTGGACCCTATATGATCAGTATAAGCCTTTTACTTTAAAGTATGGTCCAACAAGGATTCTTAGCATGGTTTATTTTCTTTGTAGTGTTTACCTCATTTCTACTCAACACTACAGGGCACAACCAATATATGAGATGGATTTCCAAATGATAGACAACTCTCTCCCCAGAATAAGCATATAATTTGTTTGGCTCTGGGGGTTTAACTCTTTCTTTCTTTCTTTTTTATAAATTGCTGGAAATGGTTAGAATTATTATCTTTGATTAATATAGGTTGCTTCTGTTCTTGAGAGGTACAGCAAATCAGACATACTCAAAGCATATGCATATATTCTTGGAGCTCATTGCCATCAATCAAAGGGCAGAAACCTGCTCCTGTGACTTGTAATGTGTAGACAGTAATGGTTTCCAACATGTTCCAGCTGCATTTTTTTCCCTTTAATGATCATTGTCTTGTAATATTTCTGGAACTGGAGCAGTGCTGGCTCAAACCTAATATCAGTACAGTATATGATTTCCAACCTTCTCACCCCACATACTACAAACCATATTGCAATTTATAGGAACGATGCTAATGTTCTCTCATCTTGTTTCGATTCATACATCTAATTTCAAGTGTGAACATGCCTGCATAGCTCTTTGATATATGATCTGTGGTAAGAGGTAACATTAATCAAACTGAAGGAAACTCCCACCCTTTGATAAAAAGCCTTGACAGCCAGGTATTTCCTTCCCAAAGCTGCACCCAAAGCAACAGGCCCAAACATTTCAGTTATCACATTGCTGTTCCCAAGGCAGCAGTGACCCTGGACAACGGTGATTAGCCAAAGCCATGACTTCACTCTTCAAAGTCCGACATCTCTCTCGAGAAATTTGAATGATGTAGTACCATTGAGTAAATTCAGTGGCATCGGAAAAATGTTTATGCAGTTTCACTGGATGGGGGAGTTAAAGGTAAAACAGAGGAACAGAACATTTTTGCAGTCAGTGGGTAAGAAAAACAGATAAAGCTTAACAGAAAGAGCAAAGCAAATGGATGAGGATGTCTGGTTTTACAGACTGGTCTGTGCAGAAGGCTCTTGTCATAGCTAGAGAGGGAATTAGCTCTCCCAAATGTGAAACAACCTCTCACGTTCCGGAGTTCACAGTTCACAGCCTATACTAACCGTGCTGCTCTCTCAACTCCACACCAGCAAGAGTACACTGCACAGGCCACCTGGCTCCTGTCCAAGACTCTGCCTTTGTACAACGCCTCTGGAGCTGGACAAACTTAAGAGCAGCTTTACGGGGTCAAATACTCCCTTCAGTAGGACTGCGAAGTAGGTGCCATCTGAAATATAGACACCTGTGCCCAGGGGTGACCTGCTCAACACGGAGCAGTGGAAGGACACGATCCTCCCGAAGCCACTTCTGAGCAGTCAGAAGTCACATTACCATCCACTTACAGGGAGCGGGTACATCTCTAGAGTGTGCTTAGCTCTCCACTTATTAAAAAATAAAGTGCACAGGGGTAAATCAAGAGGCAGAGAGCTGTGTGTGAACACGTATTTGATGAGGGACTCAGTAACTGTTGCCTTCATCCAAGAAGCCAGTTGTGTGAGGCAACTGGAGTGCTTCCCCAGAGTATCTCCTGGGCCACCACGCTGCTGATGCACAATTTGTCGGGCCAGAAGCTTCTCGGTTGAAAGTATGTCTCCACATAGTGCAACGTGTTGTCACACAGAGGCACCGAGGCTGGTTCAAGCTGAGGAGGCATTCTGCAGGGCACAGTGCAGTGAAAGAAGAGATACTGGCGTGGGCCTGACTCTGCTTTTCAGAAGACCTCGTTCCCTGGCTATAGTTCTGCACAGACGGGGCTTGTGCTCTTCCCAGACACAACTCCAGTATCTCTGGATGATGTCAGGCTGAGCAGGAGATAAGAACCTGAGCAGAATCAAAGATGCTTCACCACATGTGATGTTTACCTCTTGGCAAGTGATTTTATAGTTTAAGGAGACAGTGTATAGCTCCACGAACACAACTATGAAGCAAGCTGAGGTGAAGGTTTGCAACCCATTAGCTGCTCTGCAGTAATGATGAGCAGTGATTTCTTCTGCAATAGATGCAAAGCAACTTCAGTGAAAGGGGATTACTTACCAAAAAGTTGCTAGCATGGTACTAAACCAGCGTTTTGCCCTGCTCTGTACTGGAACCATATATTGTATCTTTTGGAAAAGTGAAAGAAAATCCAGATTTTTAAACGGGAAAACAAACTATACTGGAAATATTAACCATTTAACACAGCACAGAATTACATTAGGAGCTGTCATGCTCAACCCAAGGGAAAAAGGGTCATCAAAGATCCCTGACAGCTGGGGATTTTAGGAAAACTTACCTATGCAAAGACATTTTTTATTTTAAATCTCAGTTCTGCCTCAGATCTTATGAATGATGCTCTCAATTAGAGGTGATCAAGAAACAGTACATTTTCCTCTGGAAAATGTGGATGTCAAAGAAACAGTTTTTGAACAGGAAAGCATTTTGATTTATAATGTTTGCTGGGTTTATTTTTGTCTGATTTCATTGTTATCAGTGCATACCTGGACATTTTCACACCTCTTCTATCAAGCCCATTCATCAGTGTTGCCATTTATGACCTGAATCAAAGCACTCAGCTCCTCAAACTTCTCTGACTCATTTCAGACAGCGTCTGATCTTTCTGCTTTTAAAGTGAGATCTCTGCATCTTCAGTCCATGTAATTTTCCCACTGAGATACCTCCCTGCGAAGGAGATGCAAAGGGCTATAAAGTTCGGATGGCAGCAAGTGTTGCTGCCACAGCACGGCACGGACACTGTAAGAGCCAGGCAGGCACAGGGTAGGCTAAATACATCCAATTAAGGTTTTTAACTTCTTACAGGGGAGTGCAGAATATGTTTAAAAATCATTAGCAAAAGTGAGGTAAAATACAAACTATTTTATAAACAGTATCAGCTCTTGGCATTTACGCATTTGGTGAAACTTCAAACACGTATTTACTTTCCCAGTTTGGCCTCACAAGGCATCTTTTGTTACTGTTAAAGGAAGATTAGCTCTCCGAGAAAATCAATGGTTTGAAAAAGGTTTGCAGCTAGCAGCCTTGGGCTTCAACTTTGTGTTTTTAAAATCCTCTTATCCTGAGATTGGTATACAGAGGATTATAACTTCATGGAGACGACTTTTTTTTCTTTTTCCTTGTTTTTGGAGGAGGGAGGAAGGAGCAACCAGGAATAGTGGGCTTTTAATTAAAAAGTTAGATTTCCACACTCCTAGGAGGTTAAATTATAACTGTACAATCAGAGGAGCTGTAGAACTGGCAGTAAGGCCTCTTTTGCTTTCCTGTGTTTTGAGAAATAAGTGATATAACTAAGGGCAACATGAATTCAGTTCATAAACTGTTTTCTCTAACTGAAAAGATAACTTACACCACAGAAGGGAAAAAAATGAGAAAAATTCCTACTGAAGAGAATTCTGCATTACATTTTAAGGGGAGAAAACTGGGCTCTGTCATTTCTTTTCTTCTTCTGAGTGTAGTATTGATGCAGCATTGATGACTTCCTGCTACGGGATGAGAAGAGGGGAATCAAGTAACAGCTGAGAATCCTTAAATAAATTAACATAAATTTTAGATCTAATCACTTAGACTGAGTATTTTTACATCCAGGACATGAAAATTGTGTTATTTCAAATTTTATTTTACCTTTATGAGAAGTGAGCAGGAAAGTGACCCTCTAAAACAGCCTTGATTTTCCATTTATGGGTTTTCTTTTTTGAAGAATATGGGAGTTTCTATCTGAGACAACAGCTTTTTAAAGGTGCCTGAAGCAGAGGCATGAAACAGGCCCACGTAGAGAGGAATAACTCCATGTCAAGGAGACTTGGATATGCTAGACATTCTACTTCCCTGCAAAGTGTAAGACATCCATGCCCAGCCAGCAGCAGTCTGCCTGCCCACCTGGCTCTCAACAACACAGGACCGCCAGAACTGGAAGCAGACCATGGGGTTGATTTGCCAGGCTTGCAAGCATCTGCTGCTCTGGGTGCCCTGGGTACCAGAAAGATGAGAACACTTGCTTTCACCCAATAAACCCGTCTTTTCAATCCCCACCTAGCCATCAGGCCAACCAGGACATGACCTGATGGGTCAAAACCCATAACGACCTGGATCGGGCTCCCAGGCAACCTGCCAGCTATCCCCTAAATGATTTAAGAAATTTAGCCATCTTTACCAACCAGCATCCTCCACTGAAAAGCTTTCCATCCCTAGCCCAAAAGGCCTACACATGAGGAAAAAAAAATTAAAAAAAATAAAAAAAAAACAGAGGCAGTGCAACAGAAAGAAACACAGACACTTGCACTTCGTTACAGGGTGACAAAAGTTCACAACTGGGCTGGCAGCCCATGGGGACTGCAGGAAGCTCAGCACTGCCGTGGCTTTTGATCTCGATCTGACAAAAATTCTGACCGTATGAGTTGAGTTTATCTGTCGTCTCTAGGAGAATCCTATTGTACTGTTTTGAGCGATCACAAAATTAATCCCACAAAGGTCAAGCCCAGAGAAGTCTTCCAGGTGGTACACTGCCATAAAAAAGCTTCCAGTTATGGGTCCTAGCAACTAGTAAAAGCCAGACTTGGGGGAGAAGTTCCGTTCCTATTTATCCATTCTTCAAGGTTAATGACACTGGAACTACCACAATCAAACGTGCACGTACACTGATACTCTACTCACTTATTGCAAGAATCAGCTCTCGTCTCTGCGCAAAACCAATCAGTCTCTCCGAGTCTTTTGAAACCACCACTGGGAAGCCATTGTAGTCAGTCTCCTTGATGAGTGTCTCAACATCCTCCACCGTCATGCTGTCCTGTGTCAGAACAGAGAGAGGAGCTTCACCACGTCTCGGTCTCATAACATCCGTTGCCAGGGTTCGGTGGGTGAATTCATCCTTCACATCCAGAAACGGGTAGCCGTTCAGATGAATGTGAGCTTCGTAGATCCCTTCTTTCCCAAAGGCATCCGCCACCCACTTGCTTGTGACAGCTGCAGCCATAAGAGGTACAATGTACTCCAGGCCTCCAGTGAGCTCAAACATAATCACCACCAGAGAGACCGTCATTCGGGTAACACCACCTGCCAACAAGAAAAGCTGTCAGCTCTCCCTCAGTGCTCCTTAAGTACACATACCAAGCAACTTGTTTATATTTTTGTGTCTCACACTCGAAAAGGCATGAGTTAATTCAAGCTAACCATCCCTGATACTTTGTGAAGTAGTTTTGGGCTTATTTCAGTAAAGAAAGATTTTTTTCATTTGCTGCAGTTTTGATCAAAAAGATCAAGTGAACTTGCTCAAGTCAAAAATGCTAACACTGAAAAGCAAATAATGAATGCTAAAAGACTAAGCTATCAAACCAGAAAGCATGCAAAAAAAATCAACTTCACTGGAGACTTGAGAAACTAGAGCTGAACCTTTGCATTAGCCCTCTACAGTGACTCCAGGAACCAGCTGGGCTGGGGCTGATGGAGCACCAAGAGCTGGCCTTACATCGGTTTACCTGTCACATTTGTACTGCAGAGAAAGCCAAGCGCTGTCTTTGGTTACAAAATCCTACGTACGGACAGTTGGAGCCACCGAAAGAACTACATCACAGCTTAAACCCTGGCTGTCGATATCAGGGTAACAGACAGTTTGGACCGCACACAGCTCGGTTTGAGGCCATCCAGGCACGGAGCAGTGCACAGGGTCACAGCTGCATTCCTCAATCCAGTCTTTCTGTGTTAATTTCATACACAAGCTCTTCACTCCTTCAGTTTATGTTAAAGGATAAAAATAATCATATAACTGCAGACGAGTGTGTCCGTATCACTGAATTATTAGGTAACATTTCTTTGCCGCTGTTCAGAAGGTAAGTGTAAGACATCTGCAGTTTTTAGGCCCCAAAATACAGCACTACTGTAAATGAGAGAGATCAGCAAACAGGTCATTAAAATATGCTCCTAATCTGGGAGCATACAGGAAAATGAAACTGTTGATTACTTAACACGATGATCCGGATATGACTTTCATCTCAGGAATGCCTTAAACTTCTGACTCTGAAAAGCTGAGAGAAGATAGCAGAGTAGGGATCATTCAATACTTACTCCACATCTTACTCTAGG